>JAPJBO010001159.1:0-63499 GCA_030068145.1 Diplonema papillatum | reverse complement strand
TTAAAAAGACACAAGGTTTTGACCCTGCATGTTATGTCCTGATGGACTTGCCACAGTTCCTTTGGGTTCAACAAGAGGCTGCACCTTACGAGCAAGCTCACGGATGAGGAAGAAAGACGTACCCCTGACAACAATTCCAACAAAACGGAGGTACTCATAGCCGACTGGCTTGCCTGCTGTGTCTTTCACAACCTTACCACCAACAGAAAATTCATCAATCTCGATGATAGCCCCTGGGCCTCCTAGTGGTAAGTTTGCTGCTTCCATCTGTTGAGTGTCATCCCCTAGAATGTCTCGAAATCCGCCTTCCCAGCGTGTGACGGTCTGACGGGTCATGGGAGCACACATTGAGACAACAAATGCTTGCCTTTCTCCGTGCACAAATCCAGCAATCATACAAAAGAGATCAGCAATCCTGAGCTTCAGAGGTCCGCCCTTGTCTGATACTCCAAGTGCCGTGCTCAGAATAGCTGCTGTTGAGTAAACCAGCTTGCAGTGACCACAAATGAAAACAGGCCAGTTGAGGGGTTACCATGCAGGGTCAAAACCTGTGTCTTTTTGAAAATGCAAAAAAAAAAATTCCGGAAAAAAATTGGGTTTTTGATTTTAAAAGTTTGGAACAAACTCTGCAGTAATTTTTGAGGAAGTTGAGCAAAATTTTTTTTTTTCCAAAAAAATTTTTAGGGCTCCATCGGCCCCGCGGGAGCGTTTTAAAAAGACACAAGGTTTTGCACCCTGCATGTTACCATGCAGGGTCAAAACCTTGTGTCTTTTTGAAAAATGGCAAAAAAAAATTTCCGGAAAAATTGGGTTTTTGAATTTTAAAAGTTTGGAACAAACTCTACAGTAATTTTTGAGGAAGTTGAGCAAATTATTTTTTTGCCAAATTTTTTTTTTGGGGTCCATCGGCCCCGCAGGAGCGTTTTAAAAAGACACAAGGTTCTGACCCTGCATGTTACACTACACTACACTACACTACACTACACTACACTACACTACACTACACTACACTGCACTGCACTGCACTACACTACACTACACTACAACTACACTACACTACACTTCACTACACTACACTGCAACCACACTACACTACACTACACTGCACTACACTACACTACACTACACTACACTACACTACACTACACTACACTACACTACACTACACTACACTACACTACAACTACACTACACTTCACTGCAACTACATCTCTCTGTATTTTACATTTTTAGCATTTTTTGTGCTAAAAATGTAAAATACAGAGATTCTCTCTGTATGTTACATTTTTAGCGTCTTCTTTGATAAAAAATGTAAAATACCATGCAGGGTCAAAACCTTGTGTCTTTTTGAAAATGGCAAAAAAAAAATTTCCGGAAAAAATTTGGGTTTTTTGAATTTTAAAAGTTTGGAACAAACTCTGCAGTAATTTTTGAGGAACTTGAGCAAAATTTTTTTTTTCCAAAAAATTTTTTAGGGCTCCATCGGCCCCGCGGGAGCGTTTTAAAAAGACACAAGGTTTTGACCCTGCATGATACAGAGAGATCTCTCTGTATTTTACATTTTTAGCGAATTCTTCGCTAAAAATGTAAAATACAGAGAGCTCTCTGTATTTTACATTTTTAGCGTTTTTTTTGCTAAAAATGTAAAATACAGAGAGCCTCTCTGTATGTTACACATGCCGTCGGCGACTTGCCTTGAAGAGAACACCACAGAAGCAAGAGTAAGACTGTGCATCCCTCCTCAACCCCTTTTTTGCTACATTTTCTTCTTTTAGAGCTGGCCCTTAGGCCAATGCATTTTTTTCCCCCGAGTCCTTAGGTGACACACTTTAACATGAAGGGTCAAAACCTTGTGTCTTTTTAAAACGCTCCCGCGGGGCCGATGGAGCCCTAAAAAAAATTTTGGAAAAAAAAAAAATTGCTCAACTTCCTCAAAAATTGCTGCAGAGTTTGTTCTAAACTTTTAAAATTCAAAAAACCCATTTTTTTTCCAGAATTTTTTTTTTGGCCATTTTCAAAAAGACACAAGGTTTTGACCCTGCATGTTAACCCTCTTTTTCATTTTCTTCTCTTAGCAGCCCTTTGACCAATGCATTTTTTTCTCCCTGAGTCGTTCCTCAGGTAGGTGGCACACTTTTTAAAACCCCTTTTTCTATGTTTTCTTCTCTTAGAGCTGGTCCTTTGGCAATGCCTTTTTCTGTTGTACAGTAGATTATCTGGGAAAACCCCCGAAAAAACCCAGCAATTAGCCCAAAAAAAAAACAAAACAAAAAAAACTGCCCAAGGTCGCAAGGCCTGGGCAGAAAAGGGGGAAAACGCCACCCAGGGTCACAAGGCCTGGGTAGCACTTGTGCTGAGCTGTTGAGTGACCCTTCTAACAACTTTTTGGTCCAGAAACTGACCAAAAAAGCTGATCCAGCTTTTTTTTGACCCAGTTTTTTTTGATCCAGTTTTTTTTGATCCAGTTTTTTTGATCCAGTTTTTTTGATCCAGGTGTACCCACCTGAAAAAAACTGGATCAAAAAAGTTGATCCAGTTTTTATTGATCCAGTTTTTTTTGATCCAGGTGTACCCACCTGAAAAAAACTGGATCAAAGTTTGATCCAGTTTTTTGACCAGGAAAGTTGATCCAGTTTTTATTGATCCAGTTTTTTTTGATCCAGTTTTTTTTGATCCAGTTTTTATTGATCCAGTTTTTTTGATCCAGGTGTACCCACCTGAAAAAAACTGGATCAAAGTTTGATCCAGTTTTTTGACCAGGAAATTGATCCAGTTTTTATTGATCCAGTTTTTTTTGATCCAGTTTTTATTGATCCAGTTTTTTTTGATCCAGTTTTTTTGATCCAGTTTTTTTGGCCATATTGATCCAGTTTTTTTTGATCCAGTTTTTTTGGCCATATTGATCCAGTTTTTTTGATCCAGTTTTTTTGATCCAGTTTTTTTTGATCCAGGTATACCCACCAGGAAAAAACTGGATCAAAGTTTGATCCAGGTCTACCCACCTGAAAAAAACTGGATCAACTTTCCTGGTCAAAAAACTGGATCAATAAAAACTGGATCAAAAAGTTGATCCAGTTTTTTTGGCCATATTGATCCAGTTTTTATTGATCCAGATTGGGTTGATCCAGACCCGCCAGAAACCTGGTTTAGCCTGTGTCTCTTCCAAAGGGAAGATCAAGACAGAAATCCAGTTTGACCTGTGTTGGCACCACACTCAACCCACCCACACCCCACCACTCCCACACCACACTCACATCAACCTCTCACCCACCCCACTCAGGCAGGTCTTTAGTCACAGTCGCACAAGGCATTTTACCAGGAAAATTCTTTAGTCACAGTCGCGATTGTGGCCCTTAACATTTTCACTATGAAAATCTTTAGTCACAGTCGCAATGCAAAATTTTGCTTTACCTTGGAAAAACCTTTAGTCACAGTCGCACAAGGCATTTTACCAGGAAAATTCTTTAGTCACAGTCGCGATTGTGACCCTTCACATTTTCACTATGAAAATCTTTAGTCACAGTCGCGATTGTGGCCCTTAACATTTTCACTATGAAAATCTTTAGTCACAGTCGCGATTGTGACCCTTAACATTTTGGGTCAAAAATTTTGGGTCGAAATTTTGAGGAAATTGAGCAAATTTTTTTTTTTCTAAAAAAAATTTTAGGGCTCCATCGGCCCCGCGGGAGCGTTTTAAAAAGACACAAGGTTTTGACCCTGCATGGTAAGCCCTCGACACTCCACCTAAAAATAAAAAACGCGCCTTGTTGACCACCCTCTTGAGGCTCTGGTGGTGGGGAAACGTCAACAGCTGCCCTTTCAACTCAAAATTTTGAACCCAAAATTTTGGGTCCAAAATTTTGATCCAAAAATTTTGATCCAAAAATTTTGACCCAAAAATTTTGACCCAAAAATTTTGACCAAAAATTTTGACCAAAATTTTTGACCCAAAATTTTTGACCCAAATTTTTGACCCAAAATTTTTGACCAAAATTTTTGACCCAAAAATTTTGACCCAAATTTTTGACCCAAATTTTTGACCAAAATTTTTGACTGACCCCAAAAATTTTGAACCAAAAATTTTGACCCAAAATTTCTGACCCAAGTTTTTGACCAAAATTTTTGACCAAAATTTTTGACCCAAAAAATTTCTGCAGAGTTTGTTCCAAACTTTTAAAATTCAAAAACCCCAATTTTTTTCCGGAAATTTTTTTTTTGCCATTTTCAAAAAGACACAAGGTTTTGACCCTGCATGTTACGGCATTCTTGCCTGCCCCCCTAATCTCCACCCCCTCCCTTTTTTGGTTATTTTTTTTTTTCGGGGGGAGGGCCCCATTTTTTTTGTGTTTTTTTTTTTGGTTTTCAACTTGGTGTTCAGGAACACCTCCCATTCTAAAGTAGAATGGCATTTAAATAGGAAGGAAGGAGGGAAAAAATGACAGGAGAGTAGCAATTCAAAACAGGAAAAAATAGAAAGTAAGAGAGCTTTTGCTTGAAAAAAACAGAACTACCAGAGGATGTCGTAACAAATAGGAAAGAGCAGGACACTTGGCTGTTCTGCTTCAGGGTCTTCATCAATGTCATCAATGTCATAAAGGTCATCAATATCATCAACACAATCGAGACATTGATGAGTTGCTGCTGCAACTGCAGGAACTTCTTCGATCTTTCTCCTCTTTGGCTCTTCCCCAGGGGAGCTTGATGGTGCACTGCTTGCAGCACAGATGGATCTGCTTGCATCAGCTTCCTGCAAGAGCTTTAAAGCCAACTGCAACGACTCCACCTGCTGTTGCAATGCCACAACCCTGGGTTCCCCTTGTTGGTTGAAGATCTCGCTGTACACCAACCGCAAAGCATCTCCAAAGGCCAGTAAAGTAAAATGGAGCTTATCTTTGCCCCCGTGGTGCAGCTTCCACTGGGCTACATACCATGCAGGGTCAAAACCTTGTGTCTTTTTGAAAATGGCAAAAAAAAAATTTCCAGAAAAAAAATGGGTTTTTTGAATTTTAAAAGTTTGGAACAAACTCTGCAGTAATTTTTGAGGAAGTTGAGCAAAATTTTTTTTTTCCAAAATTTTTTTTAGGGCTCCATCGGCCCCGCGGGAGCGTTTTAAAAAGACACAAGGTTTTGACCCTGCATGATACAGTTCAGCAACTTTTGTTGCAGTCCTTGCTCCCTTCATCTTGATCAATCTCTTGAGATGACCCCATGTGCTGTCTCCCTTCTGTGTGCCAGCAAGCCATTGCTGTTCACTGTAATTTTTTCTGAGGTGCACAAGCTCTGCTGAGCTGAGACCGTCAATTGCCCCACCATGGATTGAGGCAAGGATCCGCTCTTCACTCTCAACTGACAGCTCTTTAAACTCGGTGACTGTATCCACCAACTTCCACGCTGTCCGGAGCCCTGTGAACTCCTCGCGGCCGTGGTTGACCCATCCATATCGTACATTCCCTTTCTTTTCTTCACCCCAATAGAAGTTGGAAGAGGTGGGGTCAAGTCGGCTGCGGTACGTTCCAGCCCCATCTGTAGTAATGAAAACCGGCTTGTTGTCTGTTCCAAGCTGGATAACCTCTTCGGCAAGGACAGCGTCTAGCTCTACTATAGAGATAGGGGGAGGGGGCGGGACACACTTCTTGGTGCTTGTGTTCTTGCATTTCCCTCCACCTGACGGGAGATCAACCTCTTCCCCAGGGTTCATAAGATTTTGCCAACGTTCAGGCAACTTACGGAGAACAAACAGGGATGGCCCCCGCTCAACGATTCCCAGGAATCTCTGGTAGCAAACCTGCTGGTTTTCACCCTCACCTCGCTTCTTGAGTCCGATAGAGAACTCATCAAGTTCAACAAAGTGTTCCGGGCCCCCCAGGGGCAGGGAAAGCTTTTCTGCTTCATCAAGTGCAGCCTTGGTTGTTTTTGCAAGGATTCGTGAGAAGCGTGTGTGGGTCGCAGATGATACTTTTACCATGCAGGGTCAAAACCTTGTGTCTTTTTGAAAATGGCAAATAAAAAATTTCCGGAAAAAAATTGGGTTTTTTGAATTTTAAAAGTTTGGAACAAACTCTGCAGTAATTTTTGAGGAAGTTGAGCAAAATTTTTTTTTTCCAAAATTTTTTTTAGGGCTCTATCGGCCCCGCGGGAGCGTTTTAAAAAGACACAAGGTTTTGACCCTGCATGTTACAAAGCTGTCCAGTGCTTCGTTGGTCACCCCATGGCTAAAGGCATGTACTTTCAGCAGCACAGCAGTTGGAGTTACACACATGTGGCCACCCTTCTTGCTTTCCTTCCCATCAAGCTTGCTTATGGCAGAGTTGCACACCATGGATCCTGAAACTCCTTTGGGCCGGCATCCACACTTCCAGAACGGCCAGCCAAGTGAATCAGCGTGAACCTCCCACTTGGCTAAGACCTCTCCACAGGTGCATCGCACAACTTCAGGAATTACTCCATACAGCTGGAGTAGCTCTACAACTGCCTCCTTGCCGTCACTGATAACTTCCACAACCTGTATCATGCAGGGTCAGAACCTTGTGTCTTTTTAAAACGCTCCCGCGGGGCCGATGGACCCCAAAAAAAAATTTTGGAAAAAAAAAATTTTGCTCAACTTCCTCAAAAATTACTGCAGAGTTTGTTCCAAACTTTTAAAATTCAAAAAACCCATTTTTTTTCCGGAAATTTTATTTTTGAAAAAGACACAAGGTTCTGACCCTGCATGGTATGTATGGTCTGGCCCTGTTCTTGGTTCTCTTGCAACCAGAGTAAAGAAGGGCCCTCTCTCCTGTGTGAGTGATGGGGGAGAGTGAGTGTGTGTGTGTGTGTGTGTGTGTGTGTGTGTGTGTGTGTGTGTGTGTGTGTGTGTGTGTGTGTGTGTGTGTGTGTGTGTTTGTTGTGCAGTGAATGATTCACACCTTTTGAGCCTTTTGCATTCATCCAGCTGCGAGCTTTTCCCCGTTCTCTGTGTGCCTGCACAGCAGCTGTTGCTTCCTCTGGAAGTTCCATTTTAGATGACTTCTTGTTTCTCTCCTTGTCCTGTTGTGATTTTGTTGCAGTTACTTTGCCTTGGGAGCAGACCGTATCCTTGCATCACACTCACAACGCCATCCAATCCAAGCAGAGCAACTTGCAGGAGTGACAACTCTGGCTTTGCTCTTCTCTTCAAGTGAGCAGATCCACAGTAGTGAAGTTTTTCTCTCTCCTCCTTCTGTACACCTTCCATCCAACGACCCTTCCCTCTTTGAACATGTTGCTGGATGTTGCCTGCCATAATGTATATTCTTCCTTTTTCCTGTTGAGTTTGAGAGTTCATGAACACACATCTTGTCTTTCACTGGTGGTCTTGCACTGGTGATTGTCAGGCCTGTGGTACTCAAAACCTGAAGGGAAAGGATGAACATTGTAGAGGGAACAAAAAAAGTTGAAATGAATGGAAAGGATTGAACTGTAGAACAGGAAATGAAAAAGAATGAACTGAACAAGTGACTGACTTCAGAAACTGTCTCCTGAAAGGCTGCCGCGTTTTTTTTACCAAATAGAGAATTTTGGCATGCCCCAGTGCAAAAAACTCGGGAATTTTCCGAGATTTTTTTTCAAAAATTTCAGAAAATTTATCAGAAATTTTTTTGAAAAATTTTCTTAGAAATTTTCTTGAATTTTTTCCTGAAAATTTTTAGAACCAAAACTTTGAACCCAAATCTCTTCCCTTTTTCGAACCAAGTTTTTCAGACCTTTACTCTGCGGGATAGAGATTCAAAAGTTTGCCCAAGATTTTAGCGATCTTTACCCCGCGGAGTCAAGGTCGGCGGAGTCAAGGTCCGATGTGAAGGGTCACAATCGCGACTGTGACTAAAGATTTTCATAGTGAAAATGTGAAGGGTCACAATCGCGACTGTGACTAAAGATTTTCATAGTGAAAATGTTAAGGGCCACAATCGCGACTGTGACTAAAGATTTTCATGGTGAAAATGTGAAGGGTCACAATCGCGACTGTGACTAAAGATTTTCATAGTGAAAATGTGAAGGGTCACAACGCGACTGTGACTAAAGATTTTCGACCACATGCTGTAACTGTAGCCTCGTTTGACAAAGGCTCCCTGCTTCGTGTCCCGTGTGCTATGTTTGTAGTGGTTCCTGTCTGTCAGAGGTGTGCGGTGCATTCAGCGCTGCAGTGAACCTACACTTTCAGTGCCGCCATACTTATTCATGGGTGCTGATTTTGACTCGACAGGACGCTGGTGCAGTCGGTTTAGCTTGAATGCAGCGGTCACCTGCCATGACCTGAAGGAGTGGTGCAAAATAAAAAAATCGGACCCACCTTGAGTTCTTCCGGGTGTGTGCCGGGTTGTAAGTTTCTAGCATCATCCTTGCGCAACATGTGTGTGTTGGGGGTGCAAAGTCGGCACTGGCGATGCACAGCGTGACACAACTTCGTTGTTATTTTGTTGTTTCTAGTGGTGTACATTTACTTTGCATACAAACAGAGCGTTATGAAGCAGTTAGAAGTAACAATTACGTTAGAAGTAACAATTGCCGACGTGAAGCCAGTCCTACTTAAAGCACTGAAGTCTTCTCAGAAATATAAGTTTGACAGAATCAGGCCTTTCAAGGAATACCAAGGGGCTGCTACCGTACGTGCATTGCTTGACGAGGAGATAAAAGCTTGTGCAGCATCGAAATTCGACAAGCAGAGCAGGAGTGTTGTGGCAGTTGTATCAGGCATGGGTGATGGCAAGTCGCGCTTGTTAGATGAAATGAAGTCCATCGCGCTAGACAACGAAACCTGTTACACTCTTTACTGCAACTTCGAGAACGGCATGGCGGTCGATACATTGCCACCTAGTAACGATCGAAATAGTCGGGTGCACAAAGAGATACTGGATCGCATCGTGTTCATTCTGATGGATAAAGTGACTGACGGGCCTTGTCCTAGGGATGCATGTGATGATTTGAAGACCTACGCTAACAAGTACCACTGGACTTTCACTCTCAACACCGTCATTGCTGCCGCACAGGAAGTTGCATGCGGGGCATTTGTCATGGTGTTGGTAGACGGTGCACACAACATGGACGAAATCCCAACGAATTCCCAGAAGTTGGCTAATTTTATCAGCGCAGTTGCTTGCGGCAGCCACCTGATCCTGACCCAGGTTTCGGGGAGTTTCGGGGAGTTTCGGGGAGTTTCGGGGAGTTTCGGGGAGTTTCGGGGGGTTTCGGGGAGTTTCGGGTAGTTTCGGGTAGTTTCGGGTAGTTTCGTGGAGTTTCCCTGTTTGGGACTGGGGGTCCCCATGCGACTACCTCGCTGGCACTTGCGACCTGTGCTGCCGGTGCTTGCCTGGCACGTGCGCCAGTAATCTCCTGCACGCCTGGCCAAATGTGCTCGTCTTTGCCAGGGTGTGGCACGCTCACGACAGACTGGTGCCGATACCCCGCGGGCTTCGTTACTTCACTACCCCCGGTTCTCCTCTGCCTTCTTCTTCTCCGTGGTTCGGAAGGTTCCGTGTTCATCCCCGCCCGCGCGTGGACGGTGGCGGTGGTTGACTTCGCTGCTGCTGCGGATGCGCCGCCGTCAACCACCCAATAACTGGATTGGAACCGTGTTCGTCGCAGCCGTAGCATACAGACCCCACTGCCCCTGGTTACGTCGGGGCTCGTGCCCTCGGCCCGTTTCTTTGCGAATACGTCTCTTCCCTCAGGAGCCGTGGGTCCTTTTGTTTATGCGCGCAGGGCGTCTGCAGTTCGGGCTTTGGGTGTTTTCTCGATCGGACACCCGACAGTACAACATGGCTGTGCCGAGCCTGTCGTTGCCTGTTCTTGCCCGCCAGTGTGCAGGCGTACACAGTCCCCTCGTTCCAGCGTAAAGAAAACGAGGAAGGAATGGTATCACCGGAAAAGGATACGCCCCACACGAGGTGGGTGTGGCTTTAGCGTATAAGCGGGGAGGCAGGCAGGGGAAGGCTTGGGGAGGGAGAGTGGTGCCCATGGCCACAGGAGCTGAGTGCGAGCTCGTGATCACAGGTCGTAAACTACTCTAATTTACTGCAGGAGGAGGTTTTTGTGATGTGTTGCGGGTCGGGTTTGCGAACTGTAGTGCACCGGGCGGTGCAAAGTGGCGGCATCTCACTTCCGCTGCACCTCCACGTCTAATCCCTTGTTCAAACATTTGTCATTGCCATCCAGTTTACGGTCCATTCTGCGGAGTCCGCATCGCCTCGTCAACGACCACTTTGACCTTCACGAACGGCATTTTCCTTTTTTGCCATGGTGGTTTGATTCGGGCGCTTACGGTGTGGATCTTGGGGTTTGTTGATTCGGGGGGTTGTGATGTGTTGTATTTGCGAAGTGTATCAGAGCACCGGACGGTGCAAAGTGGCGGCGCCTCGCTTCCCCGCCGCACCTCCAAGCCTAAATGTTTCTTCAACCATTCGTGCATCATCCAGTATACGGTACACTTTGCGGTGTCTGCATCACCTCGTCAACGACCACCTCGACCGCCACAAACGGCACTTTCTTTTTTTGCGATGGTGATTTGGTTCGGCTCTTACAGTCTGGGTCTTGTGGATTTGTTGATGCGGGAGTTTTGTGGTACGTTGCGGGTTGGGTTTGTGGAGCGTAGCACAGCACCAGACGGTGCGAAGTGGCGGTGCCTGCTTCTCCGCTGAACCTCCAAGTCTAAACCGTTCTTCAAACATTCGTCGTCATGCGTCATGCCGGTATGAAAACCTCCTTCTACTCACCACCCTCCCACCCACCCACACACACACCACCCACCTACCCACCCACCCACCTACCCACCCACCCACCTACCCACCCACCCACCCACCCACCCAAGCAAATCCACTTTTTCTCCCAAAAACGGGGTGAGTTTCGGGGAGTTTCGGGGAGTTTCGGGGAGTTTCGAGCAAGTTTCGGGGAGTTTCGGGGAACTGCCTCTGAGCCGGGATCAGGTGGGGCAGCCTGCTCGTCAATCACCTCCATACTCATGAGGGAGACTGTGGCGGATTCCCCGAATGTCAACAAGCTGCTGATCTCACCGCCTGCAAAACAAAGCTCCCCCCCAGAAATACAAAACACTCTCGCACTGAAACACGCAGAGTCAGTTGTACACCTTTTCGGCGCGCACCCACGGACACTGGAGTATCTTGTGGACAACTAGTCAGTAACCACATTGGAAGATCTGTTCAGCTCGGCAGCAAAGTCCTTGTCACATAAATATGCTCTTTCGGACATCACGAAGACATTGGCGGAACCCCTTCTTCAGCGTATCCTGACAGGTAACGGAAAGTTTTCTCTGGAAGATGTCCTTGGAGACATTTCTGTTGACTATCTGACACGTGTCGGACTCGTCAAAATTGCTCGAGATGGTAATGTGCAGGAGTTCGAACTGGAGGTGTCAGCTCTGTTGATGTTAATTTTGCGCGGAAGAGGAGGTGGTATTCTGGAGCAGTGGAGGCCATATTACGAAGGGGCTGAAGCGTTCGAGCGGTTCGCTGCATCGGCTTTGCCCTGGGCCCGGGGAGAGGAGCAAATACTGCGCAGGATACAAGCCACCCTGGGATGCTCCTCAAAAACCGGAGTAGTTCTGAGAGTTCCTGCAGGAAAGGTAAACATAGAAAATGGACCCCACCCTTAGTTCTGCCGGGTTCTTGCCGGGTTCTTGGCGACTTCTTACCGACTTTCTACCGGGGTCTGGATCACACCATATACGTTTTCACTTGTTAGGTCACTTGTTATATAACAAGTGATTGTGCATGACAAGTGCGTCGTGTGGGCAGTTGGCCCGCCCGGGTAATAATCCGGTGTCCCTTAGTCTAACTTCTAACATCTTCTTGTACGACAAAAAAAACCGCAGGTGTCATTCTCACAAAGGTGTGTAAATGAATCCTTTGTGCACTTGCACACGATGTACCGTCGGTCTTGCTCACCTGCATCCTGACCTTTTCACGATTCCAAGGGCGGCTTTAGTGAAGGTAAGGCTCGTGTCAGCTCCATTTCCGCCCGCGAATGGATGTCATCGCCTCCACGGCATCTGCGTTTAGCAACTTGTTTCTCTGGGCAGCATCAAACCACAGAGCAACACCCGTGCTTCTATCTCGTTGCGTCTTGAAGAAGCGCGACCGGGGGGCGCTGCTAAGGTAACTGCTGGGCAAGTAGCAGTCACCACAGAGGGAACCAGAATGAAATACGGTCGCCCAGACGAAACGCCATAATGTCACGAACCCAACCAAACTGCCAAAATGCTGCTCGCTTTCGAGTCTTGTTTCGCAAATCTGCCCCGTGTGTCCTGCTTCGGAAGCACTTTAGTCGGCCTTAACGTTCCGATTACCGGTTCCTAATTAAATCCTTTCTCCACAATGGGTTGAATTCGTTGCGATTACCCAGTTATTTCTCCAGGTCATTCGCTCCCCGAGCGTCAAAAAAGCATACCAAGCTGCAAGGAGGGGGGGTATCGCAGCTCAACTGCATTACCCCTCAAAAAGAAAACAAATGCAGCAGCGTGTGTGTGCCATCGGGTGCGGACATGATGGACGGCTTGGCATGGGCAAGGGGGAAGGGAACAAGTGCGTAGCGACAGAGTCGACGTTCTTTGGGGAGTCAGGAATTCGTGTGGAGAAAGTATGGTGCGGAGGAAGCCACTCTATGGTGCTTGCTGATGATGGATTATATGGGTTCGGTTACAATAATGAGGGACAGCTGGGAGTCGGGGTGTTCGGTGTAGTCGCCAAACCGACAGCGGTATTAGGACTGCAGCGCGCCCAGGTGGCCGACGTTTCGTTGGGGGGGTATCATAGCTTGGTCTTGACCACAGACGGGCGGTTGTTCGTATTCGGCGGCAACCGAAACGGTCAGCTTGGTACAGGGGGTGAGCTGAATGAGAAGATACCACAGGAAGTGTCTATTAGTGGCGTGTTCCAAGCTTCTGCTGGGGCTCAGCATTCCATCGCGTGGACAAGCGACGGTATTTACACGTGGGGCTTGGGAGACAACGGGCAGCTCGGCTACGTCGGCGACGCGTGGGACGCTTTGATGAGCAAACAGAGTCGGATAAAGGACAAACTGATGGAGGATGCCAAGTACCAGCGAACCGTCAATGCCGCACGGGACTTCGCTCGCAGAAGTGATGCGAGTGATTGCCGACAGGGCGACAACGCGTTTTTTGATGCATTCTGCCAGAGGACGCCGAAAAAGATAGAGTACGGACTCGCAGGAGTGCTCTCTGTGCGAGCAGGGTACAACAGAACAGCCATTCTCACAACTGAGGGTGTTTATGTGTTTGGTGCCGGAAGGGGCGTGGTAAGGGAGACACGTGCGCACGCGATACCAACACTTATTCGTCCCCCCGAGCTCACCCCGGGCGTGCCGTTAGCAGTGAGTGATTTGGTGTTGGGACGGAGCACCTCACTCTGCGTCACGAGTTCTCCGAGCACCACCGAGACGGTGTTTCAACTTTGGAGGGAGGGGTCGATGGACGCGGATGATGGCGGCAGTCACATCCCCTCGCCAGAGGATTTTGATTGGGTGCGCGTGCTGACTGACTCAGGAGACACGCCCGTCCAATCGCTTAGCTGGGTCTCAGCACCGGTCGTATTCTTGGCAGAAAATAGTGCTTATGTATTGGCCGCTGAAGGGCGCGAGTTGTGGACTCTGGGGGACAATTTCTTTGGACAGCTTGGCAGGGAAACCGACGAAGAAGGCGACGCGCAATTCATTGCCAGGCGCTGCCACATTCCCCAAGCCGGCGACGCGGCTCCTGGTATCATTCGCTGTTTGAGTGCGGGCTGGAAACACGTTCTTTTCTGCGTCTCCTCAGAATGTCAAGGCCAAGTAGGCAATGCTACTCCAGGGGCACCCTGAGGATTAACGTGGTGCGTCCGTACTAGGATTGATACAAACAAAACCCGACGCTGTTGTCCTGAATCCTGTTATCCCCACGCACGTGTCGCTGCATAATCTAGCCCGTACACCCCTCTAATTGACTCGATGCTCTCTGCTGCGAGACTCCTTCAGTTCCGTTTCTTCCCGAATATTCCACGAGCCTAACGATACGGGAATCATGTTCGCAGATTGGTAACTGTACGCGGTCTCGCTTCAGCTCTGTCAAGCACAGTAACTCTCGTGTGCAAATACACTCTGCAAGGCGGGGCTGGTGTGGGAGGGGAGTTCAGTCATTATGTTTGACAACCCAACTGAGCAACGCGAAAAGAAGGTGTCCGTCATAACGATCAACGAAATTCGGTACGAAGGAGCGCTGCACCTCATCTCGCCCAATGAGCAGAAGGTGACACTGAAGAATGTGAGAGTATGTTTTCACACCTTCCTTACCACACCCAGCAGCGAACCGTCCTCTGCTACAACGTGTTTCAATAGGTGTCGGGTGTTAATAATCCGACAAAGCGCCATCATCGACATCTCTCGCCGAACCGCGAATTGACCGGCTTGAAGGTGCTCATATTAGTTAGGACAGGAGGGTAACAGATAGAGTTCGTCTTCACTCTCTGTCTTCCACGGCCGGACCTTATCACCGATTAATTTTTTGTAAACAGGTTCTTGGCACAGAGGATAGAAAGGTGGCGAATCCCATCGCTCCTTGCAGCGACATTTTTGAATACGTCGCGTTGGGTGGCGCAAACATAAAGGTGTGCCCTTTTCTATTTGCTGAGCATTCTATCCAAGAAGAATCCAGTCGATTTTGGCAGTACTATCGAGATGATAGTTTTGGTTGATCGGTAGTCGGGTGGGTACTTACAACATTTCATCTCAGTCGCTGAAGCTCTACGAATATGTGGAGGTGAAGCCGACTTCGACGCGGTTCAGCGCATCGTACAACTATGCGCGCGCGGAGGCTGTTTACTGAGTCACGACACATCGGGCTCTCGTGTGTTAGAGTCGTTGGCAGGTCTATGCGTACCGGAGGGGTCACATTCGCCTCGCGTTTCTCCATGGCTGCGGAATTGAGAGGTCGTCGTCACCGCATGCGTTCCTGTCGCGAGGCAGCAGTCGCGTCGTATGTCGGAAACGGCGGGCCTACGGAGCACTTGGCCGACTTGGCTACCTTTCGCCTGTGTTGAACTCCCCCCGCACCAGCGAAGATTGTAATGCTATGCCGTCGACCGCATGTCAGTTTGAGGGTTCGGAGGGTTCGTAACCCTCTGCGTCGTAGACGTTCTTAGGTTGTGAAAGCAGTTTTCAATTGCGACAGCTGCACATTTCTGGCACGCCTTCTGCGTGTTTGAGAGGCTCATTCTTGCGCCTTCCGGATGAACAGGTCCGATGCCGGCCAAGAGATGTGCTCAAGCGATGGGGTTTGGGTATGACGAGCTTACCCGTTAGGGCTGTTGAATTGACCACGGGCCCATCCCAACTCTGTGCCTACTCATCCCCGTTCCTTTTGTCTTAGATTTGTGAAAAGGACGCCAGGAGACACTTCTTTTCGAGAACCCACTAGTACTAGCCCGAAACCGAACGCCCCCCCACTCGCTTCGCCTTTCTTCATCGAGCGTTTTCCACGATCATAGGCACTTGGGACACATGGCACCACGGATCCGACCTGGGAGCGTGTAATACAGCTTTAGGCCCTGACGAGCACCCTCCAAGGTGGCAGCCGGCCTGTGGGCTTGTGAGATACATGTGTAAGCGCCAACTAAAAGGCATTCACAAACGAAGGAACGGAAACTTCCGTTTTGAAACAGCGGACGGCCACACAAACGCTTTGGACGCGAAGAAAATACCCGTTTTTCGACGGTGGGCGGCATAGAGAGGAACTAAAAGGCATGTTAAGACGCCGAAGATAAATACTGTTGCCGACAACGAAAAGCAAGAGAATACACCAAAACTACGACTTTCTTTGTAGGGGGAAGACATCGAATCCAAAGGAGGGAAGAGTCGGGGGAAGAAATGTCTACTCGGGGGTCTACTCGGGAGTCTACTCGGGAGTCAACGCGGCCCCGCTCGCGGTCCCGCCGCAGGCGGACACGCAGGGAGAAACCGGCCTCCGTTGTTGTTGTACCGGCTTCGAAGGGATCCGGTCCGGTCCCGCCGCCGACCCCAGTTTTTGCCCTGGCTCCCGTTGAGAAGCAGTACACTGTTTGGCCCCCAGCGGGCATGGTATACTACGTCGATGAGAACCCGCCGCACGGGAAGCTAGCGCGGCGCCCACCATCTCCCCCCAACCGCAGACACGTCAGCCCTCGCGTGCGCACCGTGCGCATCGAGAATCTATCCGACGCCTCCGTCAGCGCGCACGTGGCGCTTCCTCCCAACACCCCGCTCCATTTCGGCCAATACGGAGGGGCCCATTCGCAAAACTCGGCTCAACGCTTGCCGTACTGCCAGCCCCAACAACAGCAAGCCCCGTACCAGACGCAAGGATACCAGCAGACCGGCTACAACGATAGTCGCTACAACACCAACGCGGGCAGATACTGCTAGTACATTCCGTCGTATTTCTTGCGTTTCCAGAACGCGACCAAGGCGAACCTTCACTCCGTGCTGGCATTAGAGCCTGAAAACGTAGTCTGAATGTCGTCCTGTTTTGTTTAATCTCTTCTGCCGATCCCGCGGTTGAGGTGTTGCCAACAGAAGTGTTCGCCCGCAGCATGTCCTGCGAAGGAGACACTCGTTGTACCCTCACACCGGCGTGCGCGGTCTGCCCCGCCGTTGTCAATAACAAGGGAAAGTATCAACTTACCCGACCCCCTCCCCCATTCCAGTAGGGTATACTTCGCGTAACGCGACTTGCTGCTCTCAGCTCGCAGGATTATTTCTTCGCACTCTTTTCCTTTTGGTACTTCAATCGTTGGTGCTGCACACGGCCACTGTGCTCTGCGGAGTTTACTTCGCAGATTGCCACCGTCAAAAGAAGAGCCTGCTGCCTAGCGAGTCGCAGTCACAATCAGGGCGGGGGCCCTGTGTTTTTTAACTGATTGCTCAGTCACGGTTGTAGGAGCCTCCTCCCCGTGGCGGATTCTCCTGTCCTCTGGTAGCACGGGTGGTCCTGGCGTGTGACGAGCTACGAACAGCCGCCTGACAAACCAGACTCACACCCGCTGTCCTGTCTGCAGACACCAGGGACGGTCCACGCTTACGTGTCTGTGGCTTAAATGACCGAAACACGGCGCAGACGGGACCAGTGCGGTGCTGAGCACATATCCATTCCAAGCACGTTCTTGCAAACACCCCTCCCCGCGCGCTTCTCCCTCTAGACATCGAGCCGCGGTGCTCTTCGATGCGATTATCCTCCAGTCGCCGTGTGGCCTTCGCCCCCGGCTCGGCGTGTTGACATTGTATTTATTCCCTGCGGCTTCGGCTCTGCCACACGTGCGGATCGAAACATGGTATCATGCAGGGTCAAGACCTTGTGTCTTTTTGGTAACAGGGGATAGACCCCAAAAAAATGGCCACCTATTTTTTGTTTGTGCGATTTGACCTACATGTGTTCTGGTTAAACCGCTGCCAACGTTCTTTTTAGCTGTAACAAATACTGCCTCCAGGGAAGCAGAAATTGGTTGTCGCAAAAAAATTGGGGGGTTTTCAAAAAAAAATTCCGGAACAAATACTGGGGTACTTTTTGATGAAGTTGAGCAATTTTTTTTTCTCCAATTTTTTTTCTTGGGGGCCGTCGGCCCCGCGGCAGCGTTTACCAAAAAGACACAAGGTTTTGACCCTGCATGGTATTGTGCTTTGATGCGTGCGGGTTGCCGACGCTCTCGCCATGTTTCCCAGTCATCTCGTGAGGACACTGTATCTAGCCCCTTCCCTGTTCTGCAGTGCTTGCCGAACCGACCGTGTGTTTCCTCATTCTTTCATTTGGCTTGGCTTACCAGCGCGTCGGAGTGTTCAGAGCATCCTCCGGGGCCGAAGTGTGGAACAGACGGTCACCGTGCCCTACCCTAGCCAGTGTTCGCGCTAAGAAAAAAAGCGGCCGATTTCGGCCGGAGAAAAAACCTGAAAAACTGACCGGCACAGCTCTTTTGTCTCAGAGCTAATTACCTACTGAAAATCAGTACGTAGGGTCAGGCAAAAAAGAAATAGAGCATAGGGGGCTCACCTGCCAGTGTTGCATGTCTTTGCCTCTGCCTCCTCTCCGGCCTCAACCCTCCAGTGTCGCGGTGGCAGGATCTGCCGAATCCCGGTGCTGCGGTTGATTCCCCAGATGAATCTGCAGAAAAGGTAGTACGTGCTGATTTCAGCACGTGTCCACGTACTGATTCAGCATGTGTACAAAAAGAAACTGAGAAAATTAACGTGCTGAAATCAGTACGTTCAGCATGCTGAACGTAAGGCCTGCTGACCGGCCGATAATCAGCCGGCAGATTTTTAGAAAGTCTGCCGGTCGGGCCAGTCATGCCGCTGGGGGCAGCGGCCTACCTAACTAACTTTGCGGAAAAGCTCAGGTGGGGGAAGAATCGTATCCCTGCGATTTCAGCCACATGATGAGAACAAGGCCGCGGAGAAACAAGCTCGGGGGGTTGACAAATGTTGTGGAAGAAACAAGAAAGCAGCCGACCAGTGTCCTGAAGTGGTTGCTGTCACCTGGGAGAAGTTGGCTTGAGGAAGACTCTATTTGTTCTCATCATGTGGCTGAAATCGCAGGGAGACGATTCCTCCGCATTGCTGACAAGCCTGGCAAGGTAATGATCAATGCCAATGTTGCCGTCTTAGGCGGCCCGGTGCAGTTAGTGCTGCCCAACACGAACAACCCCAAGAAGCGCAGATATTCCCCAACCACTCCACCTTCCCAACCCTTTCACTATGCTGCTACTTTGAGCTGGGAAACTAACGAAGATGACCGTGTAAGTGCGGACGGAAGGGCACGCAAACCACCGGGCTTCGTTACACCACCAGGGGCAACAGCAAATTTCCACTGAAAAATAAGCGGGGGGCGGGAAAAAAAAAAAAAAAAACCGCTGCGAAATTAATCGGCCGGCATAGCGCGCAACGCGCGTACGCAAGCCCAATCTCTTTGCATGGAATAGAATGAACGGTCCACGAGGGGTCGACTCTTTATGACAGCCGACTTTTCCCATTCCTATAGAATCTGGTGGGGGGTCGACTCGTTATGTAGCCCCACTATCAAGCTACTACTAGCAGTAATCCAGGCACATCTTCTTCTTCTTCAAAGAAGACTTGATGCCAGCATCAAACATTCATGGGAGACAGTGTTTGGTCTGAACGTTAAGTTTTCCCCTCCCAGCCCTCCGCGGTGAAAGTGACAAGCAGGCCATACTTCGATTCAGCCGTCACCCACTCAAAGCCCCGAACTTAAACACACACAAGACACTCAAAAAAGCAAGACCACCACTACCACCCCCCCTCCCGGAATGGCTGTCCTGCTGGCCGTGTCCTTAGCGGTTGCCGCCGGCGATGCCTGCCGAGTGACGAAGCTCGACGACGTCTGTCGGTGCCAGTCTCACGATAACTTCTGCAAAATCTACGTGAACCCCTTCGCCGGTGGCGAGACGGTGTGCGAATCGCCGGAAACGCCTGCCGACTGGAAGACGGCGTGCGAAAATTTGGCGTTGGAGCATTTCTGCAACAAGACCCTTGGGCAGTGCTCGCTTCCTACTGCCAGGACCGAGTGGAGCGACGCCAACGGCGTGTGCACGTCCGACTCCGCCGATATGACTGCAACAACCGATGACAGCGTCGTCGTCAAGGTGGCTCCCTCGGCGTTCGGTACTGCGCACATCGTCACTTGCGACGCCACGCGGGTTTTCGAGATTCCCGCGGGGTTCTTCAAGACCGAGGCCCAGCCTTTGGACTGCACTACGACCAACGACAAGGAAGCGCTGACGTGCCTCTCGTCCGAGATAACGGACTACAGCACCTGCGAGAGCAGCGATGCGGACGTGAAGGTTGACACGGATTCCCTGCTGGTCTCGCCACACATCACCGTGGCGAACGGTGGCAACCTGACGGTTGCCGTGACCTGCGTGGACGGAGTTTTCACAGCCGACGTTTCCTTCGCGAGGTACACCTGCTGGAAGGAAGATTCGTGCGCCGGGGCAGCCCCGTACGAGAGGGTCGCCTCTATCGACTGCGGCTCGGGGGCGTTGTGGGACGGCGGTGTGCTCAAATTCACCGCCCGGCCGACCGGGGCCGTAACCTGCGGAGCGGACATAGTGTACCTGGTGGAGGACGAGAAGAAAGACACCGCTTCATGCCACGCGGAGGAAAAACGGCCGAAAAACACGTGCGACGTTTTTTTCCACGCAGCCCCGCTGCACCCGAGCGCGACGCAGTGCTCCTGGGGCGAGAAGGCTGAGCGGAAGGCGTACATTCACCAGGATCACTTCGCGTTCGAACCCACCGCCGAGGAGCTGGACCTGACGGAGATTGAGATCACGTGTGCCAACGTCATCCGAAGGATCCCGGTCACGTACGAGGGGGGGGCCCTCAGCCCATCTCCCGCGGGCAATCCCGGCATCTCTCCGACCGTCGCCCCCACTACCGTCGCACCTGCCACGAATGCGCCCAGCGAAGTAACCCCCCCAACACCCAAGGATACCAGCCTCTCGTGCGAGTTCGAAAGCGGGAGCAGCAACACCTGGAAGTGCAGCGTGCCGGAGGAGACTCTCGACCACACCACGTGCACAGTCGACGGCTGCGATGACTCTTGCGGAATAGTAAGGAAACAGGATTCGTTCAGTCTGAACCTGAACCTGAACCCGACGGGCAGCGGGAGTACATCCGTTACTGCAAAGTGCGGTGAAACGCAGTACACCGCTCTCGTGTTCTACGCCACCGTCGGCTGCGGCGGCACCGGCACCACCACGTGCAAGGGCAAGGCACCCCCCGAGTGCACAGATTCAGCCCATTTGCGGAACGGCGTGCTGAGCATCGACGTCACGCCCGGGCTGCCGGTTTTCGAGCCGTGCGGCGGCGGGGGGGTGCTGGTGATGGGGGTCAACACAGCGGGGGGGGCTGCCACCTGTGACAACACGGGGGATGGGCCGAAGTACCCGTGTTTGGTTAAGCCGGAGCCGGCTTTGCCCGATGGGACCGAGTGCAAGTCGTCGTACAGCGGTGAAGTAGCCACAGCCGCCGACGGCACTGTCGCCCTCTTGAGTGTGTCCCCGCTTGATTTCGCAGAGGGTTGGTACCTTGAACTGGAGTGCAGCGGGGTGACGTATCACACGCTGGCGACCTTCGACACGCCGCCGCTCCCTGGCACACCGGCCAAGCCGAGCGTGGCGTCGCCACCGTCCACCCCCGAACAACAGCAGGGCTCGATGACGACGGTTCTCCTCGCCGGTTTCATCGCCTTCATGGTGCTGCTCGCTTATCTCTCGCGCGAGAACCTGAAGGCTTGTTGCAGCGGGCCGTGGCAGAAAGTGTAAACACCCGGGGGTATAGCCATACAGGGGCACGTGCGAAGCTTAGATTGATGCATTGATCATTCGATTCATTCCCGTTTTCACAATTCTTCAGCTTTCAACGGGGCAGTCCTCCGATCGCATCTCTACGACCGTTAGCTTTCCTCGGTTGCCTTTTTGTTGTATTTCACCATTTGATCTAGCGCATTCGATGCTAACTCGGATCTGAAACGAGTCCGTGGAGGGGGAACGGTCTTGACTTCTGCATTTTCATTGGCACATGACCGGTTCATTTCAGGCCCTACCTGCCTGCCCCACCGGTTTCCACATTTCTTCCTGGTGTCACCTGCTACACGGGATCCAAGCTTCACGTGTTCGGCGGTACTGCAGAGCCACGGGCCTGCCACGTCAGGTGGCTACCGATTTCCCAAACTAAAGCATCAAGGCGTGACGCATCTGTTGGAGCTTGGCGCTCGCGCTGGACACAAGCTCGTCGAGACGGTCAGCCACAGGGCAGAGCGGACGGGGTTGTGGCACTGTGCTGCCTCCGACTCAAGCTTTGCAAGCTGTGGTTGACCGTCACGTTCCAGGAGTACCAGGAGCGGCCTTTTTCTTTTTCTTCTCTTCCTGGTGTCACAGTGGTCACCCAACCGCTGTGCATGGCGCACCCTGACAGCAGCACGAAAACCTTCGTGAAAAAAGGGTGTCGGCATCGGTAAATGAACCCCACGTCCTCTTCGCAGGCACAGGTCTCGGAGAGAGAACAATGTGAGGCATGGCCGTTGGCAGGGGTTCCGTGTTGTTAACGACCAGCTCGGAAAAGCTTTCTTCCCCTTACCCTCCCACTAGCGGGTGCCCGTCGATTTTCTTCCCCCTTCTTTTTTTCCCGACGACAACTAGTGTCAGACTAGCCTACCCGACGAGGGCAGTTGATTTCTTTAGGCAGGTTTACTCTACCGACAGTAGTTGTTTGGGTTAGCGTTTTCCTTTCTTTTTTACACAAGCGCCAGCTTGGAAGGAAATGCTCGACAAAAAGCTGCCAGACAAAGAACCGAAGGGATCCCAAGTGCTGTAACTACCGAACCACGCGTTGAACGGACGTGAGGTCTTGCGGGTCTACCCCTACACGACAAGACACACGAACACAGCAAGAAAATCCTGATCAGATTGCGTTTGTGTTGTATTTGCCCCTCTACCTCCCTGCCATTCGGAGTCAAGCAGCTGTGTCGAGTATTTTGAATTTCTTTGTCACCGAACACGAAATGTTGAAGGAATCGAGAAGCTCGTCACCGTACTACCGCGACGTTTTCACTTGCGTCCTGGATCCAGCTACCATGCATGAGCAGAAGAAAGAAAGAAAAAGGCCGCTCCTGGTCCAGGAACGTTACGGTCAACCACAGCTTGCAAGACTTGAGTCGGAGGCAGAACAGTGCTACAACCTCGTCCGCTCTGTTGTGACTGACCGTCTCGACGAGCTTGTGTTCAGCGCTAGCGCCAAGCCCCAAGGTGCGCCACGCCTTGATGCTTTAGTTTACCAAATCTCTGCATGCATACAAAAAAAGCAAAAGGAATGATCAGGCACCGCGTTCAACGAAGGCAAAGCTTCGAGCATCCCATCAGCATCACCATCGGTATTGTATCAGCCGCGATTGCGCGAGTGATGGGCTCTCAATAATCTTTTTTTGCCAGCCGCCAGTGACGTCAAAAAAGCTGGCGAAAGAGGGGGTTTTCGTTGGCAACCGAGGATCCCTCACGCAACGTGTGCGCGTGGAGCCCCTTGCACAAAACACATGCTTGTACTCTGTGTCTCGGCGGCCCCGTAGGAAACAGTGGTCTGTTTCCTACGGGCTACGGGAGACACTTAGCTTCCACGCTCCTTCTATATCGTGTCCGTTGCTTGCAGGAGCGAAACCGCACGTTCTTGCACGTCCCCTCGCAGTGACTGATTCGCCTGTGCTCTGGTAGCACGGGTGGCCCTGGTGTGACGAGCTGCGAACAGCCGCCTAACAAACCAGACTCACACCGCTGTCCTGTCTGCAGACACTCAGGTTCCGCGCTGGTGACGGTCCGCCTTGTGTGTCCGTGGCTTAAAGGACCGCAACACGGCGCAGACGGGACCAGTGCGGTGTTGAGTACATATGAGACGATACCAAAAACTCCCCCTCCCCCTTTGCACTAATAAAATACTTTTCGACGTCACCCCTTACTGGCCCCGAAACCCCGGGGATCTGGGCCCGCTTGTGGGCCTTCTGAGGCCCCTTTACCCTCACTTAACCCGCCAAAAACCGTTTAGGGCCCATTTTGGGCCGCACAGACAGTGTTTCGCGGCCGGCATACAGTACAGGATGACGTCAAAAAACGTGTTATTAGGGATGGGGGGGGTTTTTGGCATCTTATCATAACCATTCCAAGCACGTCCTTGCCATCCCCCCGCTTTTTTGATTCGCCCCTTTAAGCGATTCGCTAGCCACAGCACCCCTAACCCTCGGTTGGCCTTCTGCACAAGAGCTTTTCTTTTTGGTTCATCTTGCAGTCCTACCCCCCCCACCCCCCCAACCTTTTACCAAGAGTCACAAGGTGAGTTTGGGCAGAAAGCTCCTGGCACAGTACGATGTTGTATGTTAGTCTGCGACTTGTACGGTTACAATGTTGTCTTCCGACATGAAGCCGTTGCCCGCCTTAACTCTTCTTGCCGTGGAAGGTCAGGTGCCGCAGGCGACTTTTTTGCTGGTTTGTGAAAGAGCTGCACATCATCAAGAAGTCCTACAGCTATCGTGACCTCTCTTTTTCTGGATGGAATACAGATGTGCTTCGCCTGAACACGTTCGGGCTCAAGACCCAGGGACAACGTCGTGGACCATCGCACACCGTGTCTTAAAAGGGCTAATGCTGGTGGTATCCCAGCACCTACGTATCATCCACCTCCTAAGTATCAGGGATGCTGAGGTGGGTATGTGGTCCCGAGGACCCTTTGTACCATCCTCGTGGATGCGTATGCATCATTGCGCCACCCACTAGCAAATAGGCCCTGGCCAATGAGTCAAATTAAGCCGCATACTCCACGCCTGGTGGTGTCATTCCGTTTATCCCTTTAAGTTTCAGCCTTGCGAATGTACTGACGATGTGATGCCCATCTTGCTCACGGTTCGTCAGTCGAGGTCAGTGAGTTCACTCCCGGATTGCGGGTGTGAATGAAAACAAGAGGGGGGATTATTTCATCGGCAGCTACGAGCAGGGATATAAAGGGGGAAACCATGGAGAACCATACGCTTCATGTCAGATCGTTTGGGAATCACAATAACGAGCAAGAGAAAGATAGAGGGAGCGAGGGAACTTGCAGGAGCGTTGGGGTATTTACCTCGGCCTAAGGGGTCGAGGTCACAGGGGGAAAGGAGGGTGGGTATTTTGGTGCCCACACCAAGGTTTACTGGCTGCGTTGTCCTGCTCTGGGGTTGATGCCTGATTCTCACAGCGAAACTGAGAGAACCCCCGACCGCCAACCGACCGCAGCACCACTGCCCCCATCCGGCGGGGGAATCCACCGTGCAATCAGGGGACTTAGAAACCCGGTTTCCCGGTTTCAGAAACCGGGGTTTTCCGGTTTCGGGTTTTCATAAAAATAAAAAAAAAATAATTCTTAGAATTCGATTTCAAGTGGCCCCTGTAGTACTAGTACCTGTGGCGCGTCACGGTGTGTACCGCTATTCGAAGCTTGTCACTCATCGTCTCCGTAGTTTGATAGACGTGCACACCGCCACCACACCCCTACCCTCCGTTCCCTTGCACCGCCTTCTGTTCTCCCCTCATGCGTAACCCGCAATCCCCTTCCTCGTCGACCACCCACGAACCGGGTCTCTGTGCGATGTCGAGGACAGCCACGATAGCCACACTACATTGTCGGTAAACGTTGTGGCCATTCTGACCACGTTGTGGGAGAAGTTGTGGCGTGGAGAGGAATCCGGAACCCTTCCATTCAGTGTTCGCGCTAAGGAAAAAAGCGGCTGGTTTCAGCCGGAACAAAAAATTCTTGAACAACGGCTGATTTTTGGAAGGTCTGCCGATCAGAAGGTTTTTGCGACAACATCTTGATTCACATCTTGCCCAGGTTTGTGCATCAAGCTGATTCCCCTCCATGGGCGGCATAGCATGCAGGGTCAAAACCTTGTGTCTTTTTAAAACGCTCCTGCGGGGCCGATGGAGCCCTAAAATTTTTTTGGAAAAAAAAAAAGTTGCTCAACTTCCTCAAAAATTACTGCAGAGTTTGTTCCAAACTTTTAAAATTCAAAAACCCCAATTTTTTTCCGGAAATTTTTTTTTGGCCATTTTCAAAAAGACACAAGGTTTTGACCCTGCATGATAGCCAAAGCGTACACTGTGTCGAAAACCGGCTGATTTCGTGCGAGTCTGCCGGTAAAAAAAGGCTCGAAGAAGAAGAAGAAGAAAAAGAAAAAGAAAAAGGCCGCTCCCGGTCCAGGAACGTGACGGTCAACCACAGCTTGCAAAGCTTGAGTCGGAGGCAGCTCAGTGCCACAACCCCGTCCGCTCTGCCCTGTGGCTGACCGTCTCGACGAGCTTGTGTTCAGTGCAAGCGCCAAGCCCCAAGGTGCGCCACGCCTTGATGCTTTAGTGTGGGAAATCGGTAGCCACTTGACCCGTAGGCCCGTGGCTCTGCAGTACCGCCGAACACGTGAAGCTTGGCTCCCATGTAGCAGGCTTTCCCTGGTACCCCCTTTCAAAAAGGCTCGAAAAAAGTTTAATCCGGCTGATCGCGCGCACACTGCTTCTATTTGACAACAAAAACCTGCACCGCCTTCTGTTCTCACCTCATGCCTAACCTGCGATCCCCGACTCGGTTGCCTTACCCCCGATGCGTTTTCCTTCAGACTACCCGCGAATTTGGTCTCTCTGCGATGTCGAGCCATCGGTCGTGTATGGCACTACTATGAACATCAAGGAAGTAGAAACAAAAAGAAGAAGAACCATAAAAAAGGCCGCTCCTGGTCCAGGAACGTGACGGTCAACCACAGCTTGCAAGGCTTGAGTCGGAGGCAGCACAGTCGTCCGCTCTGCCCTGTGGCTGACAGCGTTCAGCGCAAGCGCCAAGCCCCAAGGTGCGCCAATCCTTGATGCTTTAGTTTTGGAAATCGGTAGTCACCTGACGTGGTAGGCCCGTGGCTCTGCAGTACCGCCGAACAGGTGAAGCTTGGCTCCCCGTGTAAGCAGGCTTTTCCTGGTACCCCTGGAACATCAAGGAAAATAGGAAAAATCTTATTGAATATTGCGGGGTCAGTTGGCCGTGAAGACCGAGAAGACAGACAGCCTACGATAGATGCGCCACAACCGTGCTTAGCACCAGCAGCATCAACCAGCACGACCCTCGTCTCTTCACACACTGGAAGATGGACGAACTGGAAGGGCAAGGGGAACCGCTAGGTAGGATTCGAATACATTTTACAAGTCTGTGTTTCTGAACCGCGTCCTGCAACATGATCACACTGCCCAATTCACTTCTGGGGCGTGACCCTGCATGGTACATAGATGTAACCCCACGTGATCACATGCCACGCCGCATTTGAAGTCACTTGTATGCTAACAAGTGGGTCGTGTTGTTGGAAATGGCAAGTGAACTTGGCATCGCTCGATTTTGTAAAGTACGGCAAGCAAATGACACGGCACCATCACCCAAGCCCCTGGCAGAGGTGGCCAACGTGCAATCGGAGGCACTCAGGGCCCAGCATTGTCGTGGAGATACGTCGCGTCGCGCTGTGTTGAGCCCATTCCTGAGTGAGGACGCAAAAAGCCGTGAGCGGAACTCACCTGCTTTGGGAAGTTCCATGTAAAGGGGGGGTAGACCTACTATCCACCTGCTGTGAGTGTAACACCAGCATACCAAGTGAGAAGAAGTGTGGAAACAGCATAGAATGTAAATGTTGCCAACAAGCAAAAAGAGAGAGTGAAAACAAGAAAAAGGAGCTGTCAAAACGGAAAAGAGGCTGATCGATGGTTTCTCAAGGCCGCGGTTTGGTGTAGTGTTTTGTGAACCAGCACACTCTGCCCGCTTTGCTTTGCTGGCTCTGTGAAGAGGACGGCTGAAGCGCCGGCTGGTGTGGACTAGTTTCTGTTGTCTCAGTGCACTCAGCATTGGTCGGACCCGGTGCAGGTGCAACTGGTGCAGATACGGCTGGTATGTCAACCTGTGGGTTGTTCGGTGGCACTTCTTCCTTGACTTCTACCGCATCCAGTCGGCCAGGCGGCAAAAGAACGGTCGTGGTAGTGCCTTGTGATATCGAAATCCCTCAGTTATGTTCAAGGGATGAAGCCGGAGGTGACAGAAAAATTTTGCCACAGGGAAGGGGGCTTGTCGCAGCCAAGCGTTCATAGCAATGTTGCTTTTCAATCCTTCGATGTGGACTCTTCCTAACCTAGACAAGCAGAATCGTCTAAGGGCACCCACCAACACTCGACCGGACAGGTTGGTTTTACCAAACAACAATCAATAACGCGCCGAAGGCGCGAAGGGAAAAAGCACCACCCTGCAACAAAACTCTGGATAGCCCTTGGATAAGCATTGGATAAAGCCTGGACAATAGCAATTTTTTAACACCACTAGTTTTAATGTTCGTGGAATTTCCGGAAAAAAATCGGGTGGATAATAGGTCTACCCACCCTTTAGCACGCTGCCAACAACTAATATTTAGTACCAACAATGCATTGTTAACACAAAAGAAGTGGCACTACACCATCACTCAGGCCCCCGGCAGAGGTGGCCAATGTGCAATCCGAGGCACTCAGGGCCCAGCATTGCCGTGAAGATGCGTCGCGTCGCGCTGTGTTGAGCCCGTTCCTGAGTGGTCCAAATTTGGAAAATGGGCCGGAGACCAACAGAAACCTAATTCCCCGTTACCCGTTACAGCCACGGTAGTCCAGTACACTACCGTCAAAAGCTGATAGGGCAGAAGCACTTGCGGGCTTGCGACTTGAAGTCGTGTGTCCCTCGATTGACCTGTTTCGTCCACACACCGCTGCTATTGCTAGCGTTGGTTCTTATCTCGGGTAGGAAAAATACCGGGGTTTGACCGGGAACTTGACCCCCTTCAATAAACCGAATCACAACCAGAATCCTGCGGGGAACGCTGCCCGGGTAAATAGAAAGTACCGCTTCGAACAAAATCCGCCGGCAAGGCGGCTGATCGCGTGCACCGTTACCTCAACAAGAAAGTATCTACGGGCGCCGGGATGCGACTTATTGGCAAATCCTGGACGACTCCGCAGCACGCAATGCCGCAGTTATGAAGTGTGCATGCGAAAGGGTACGCTTTCAGGAGCCTAGCGATAAGGCAGCAGAGGGACGCATGCGTTAAAGTCTAGCCCGATACCGTAAAGCTTCCCCCCCTCTTGGTACTTCAACCATTGGTGCTGCACACGGCAACCCCATGTCCACTGTGCTCTGCGGAGTTTACTTCGCAGATTGCCACCGTAAAAAGAAGACAAGTCAGTGCTGCCTAGCGAGTCGCAGTCACAATCAGGGCGAGTGCCCTGAGTTATGCAACTGATTGCTGAGACACGGTTGTAGGGGCCTTCTCCCCGTGACGGATTCGCCTGTGCTCTAGTAGCACGGGTGGTCCTGGCTGTGACGAGCTACGAACAGCCGCCTGACAAACCAGACTCACACCGCAGTCCTGTCTGCAGACACTCAGGTTCCACGCTGATGATGGTCCGCCTTATGTGTCCGTGGCTTAAAGGACCGAAACACGGCGCAGACGGGACCAGTGCGGTGTTGAGCACATATCCATTCCAAGCACGTTCTTGCAAACCCCCCCCCCCAGCATTCCGCGAAGAAGACTTGATGCTAGCATCAAACACATGAGAGGCAAGGAGCGCCTGAACACGAAACTAAGTTTTTCCCCCCGCCTCACAAGTCAAACGGAGACTTCAAAAAAACCGACCGCTTACTAAACCCCCCCCTCGCATAATGTTAAATAGCTCGTATTATTAAATAGCTCGTATTATTAAATATAGCGCGTATTATTAAATATAGCGCGTATTATTAAATATAGCTCGTATTATAAAATAGCTCGTATTATTAAATAGCGCATTTTTGGCGTTGCCGCCCGTCAGGGTTGGCGTCGTGCTGGTGCATGGTCGTCGGTGCGCCCGCCCGTGCCATCGTTTCTGAATAGCCATTTCGGCCGTCTCGAGGGCCACAATGGAACCGGCATCCGAGCCTGCACATTGGACACCGAGCTCTCCCAGTTGTTATTCCATCTCAGCCTCGTTCGGCAGCTCAGTAGGCGGTGCACCAGCCATTTTCTTTTTGTTGCCTGGTGACAGAATGTGTTTTGTTGTTGAGTATGTTCAGGGCATTAGCCCTTCTCCAGATTTGGACCTGTATCGGCTTTTGCGGCTTCACCGTTCAGCGATTTCTGCACTTTTGGGGCCCACCGGTCAGTGTCGCATGCTCCTTCTCTCCGGGCTCAAACTATGGTGCATATGGGTGTTCCTCAATGTGCGCGTATTATTCAATATACGCGTATTATTAAATAAACTCGTATTATGAGCCAATTCACCTACCCCCTGATCGAGTGTAATCGAGCGTAATCGAGTGTAATCGAGTGTAATCGAGTGTAATCGAGCGTAATAGAGTGTAGTAGAGTGTAGTAGAGCGTTGTAGAGTGTGATCGAGATTGACACTAGTATTTTGGGTTCGACCACTGGTGGACCCCTGACTGGCCCATGGGCGACCATGTTGACCACTGTCTGGCCCAAGACGTGCCAAGCATAAGCATACGAGGGACGGAAACCGCAGGCAAGTGGGCGATGTGCATATGAGACCGGAAGCTCTCGAGATGAAGATGTTCTAAATCATGGCAGCAAGCACGGGGACTGCAGGCGGGTTGGTGGCGAAAAGGGACAGAAAGATCTTCGAGCGACTGTGAGCAGCCTAGCAAGACGGGATGATGAATGATGAAGAAGCGCTAAGTGATCGCAAAGGTCCTTGTCTGGCGACCGACCTTCCTTGAAAGGAAGGTCGGTAGCCAGACATTTTTGGACGGCTTTGTCAGCAAGGTGCAGGCGATGCACGGGCTCCATGATGACCTCGTCAACGGCCCCACAGGCGTACACTCACTAGCCGTCGTGAAGAGGCCTCTGTCTGTAACCACCTTTTTCATCCTTGGGAGCAGTGCATCGCCAGGGAGATCGAACCCCAAGGCAAGGAGCGACTCTTGCAGCTTCTGAAAGTAATCCAGCACGTACTGGAGATACTTGGTTGTCGTTGCTGGATCCTTCTGCCGCACAAGTGCTGCAAACACAAGCCGCATCCTCCATCTCTGCTCCATCGTGTCCAGGTACGAGAACGTCAGGCAGAGGATATCTTTGCTCCCCGGAAGCTCTCCTGCATCCCCGGCAATGACGAAGTCACCACCCCCAAGCCGGAGCAGAAACTCCATGTCACCGAGGACAAGGTGCCTACCGAGCGCTCGGCGAACACCCTATCGCCTGGAACTGGCCCGCACGGAATGCCTAAAGGCTCAAGTACTAACTGCGCTAAATTTAATATATGCGAGCTATTGTGGTACTCATTTGCATGCAAATGACTCCCCACTGACGCAACAAGAAGACGCCGATGCTCTATCGAATCACGCGATGGATGAGGTTCAGAGACGAGCGACAGCCGAGTATCGGGACTCGGCGACCGCGAAATCGTACGCGATGAAGAGCGCGATGCGACGGCTGACGAGTATCGTGCAGACGCCGATTCACCCGGCGCTTGAGATGCAAGTCAACGTCCTGACGTCTCTCGGAGGCGGGAACATGGCCGGACTCAACAAGAGACCACAAATAGCAAACCAGCAGGCGTTTGAAGCTGTGATGCGCGCCTACGAAGCCGCCGCACGAGAGCAGACGGCGAAGTAGGCCGGCGACAAGGTGCGAGCCGTACCGCAGGCTGGGCTCCGCAAAGCTGCAACACTGAATGGCAGTTTTCGACCGCAGACGCATTACCCGTCGGGATGGGAGCGCAAGCAGGCTCGATGGAATCACGGAGTCAAGCAGGAGAGACGAACTGCGCAGACTGAGCGCAAGACGTGCACCAAGGGCAGACCAGGACGTTGGGACCGTGCGAAGTCGAAGAAGGAGTCCAAAAGCGAAGCAACAACACCAACGCGGAAACGCAACTCGAAGGCAGCCAAGCGGGCCTCCAGTGAAGTAACGAAGCTCATCCGAGTGTCCGATGAAACCCCTTGTCAATACCACCCAACGACTGCGACGCGCGTGCGAAATGTCGGACGCTAGCGTCTGTCAAGAGCATGCGTGACTCAGCCGTGTTTTAAAGGTGAGATGAGAGGCACCGGCTCACTCTGTCAAAGGACTATACTAACGCAACAAGAAGACGAGCTAATGCGAGATAGTGGTACCCGAGCCCGTACGCACTCGACAACCTGCTTCCGTGAGTCAGCCCGAGCTTCCTGGTCTCCAGCTACACTGCCTGTCGCGGTCATTTTTTCAGACTAATATTCTTGTTTTTATTCCAATTTCAATATCCTGTCATCAGCACCTTTTTAGCCCCGGAAGAAGGTGCGTTAGTGGGCCCGTTGAACCGGCCTATCAAGATTGGCTGAGTGTCACGCCTTTAATCAATTACTGCAGTACCCCCCCAATTCACCCAAATGTTGATCGAGTGTAATCGAGCGTAATCGAGCGTAATCGAGTGTAATCGAGTGTAATCGACGCGTAATCGAGCTAAAGTCACTTTCAGGGGGGCTAGGTGAATTGGCTCATATTATTAAATAAGCTCGTGTTATTAAATATAGATCAGATGAGCCAATTCACCTAGCCCCCCTGAAAATGACTTTAGCTCGATTACGCGTCGATTACACTCGATTACACTCGATTACGCTCGATTACGCTCGATTACACTCGATCAACTTTTGGGTGAATTGGGGGGGTACTGCAGTAATTGATTAACGGCGTAACACTCAGGCAATCTTGATTGGTCGGTTCAACGTACCCACTAACGCACCTTCTTCCGGGGCTAAAAAGGTGCTGATGACAGGATATTGAAATCGGAATAAAAACAAGAATATTAGTCTGAAAAAATGCCCGAGACAGGCCGTGCAGCTGGAGACCAGGAAGTTCGGGCTGACTTGCGGAAGCAGGTTGTCGAGTGCATACGGGCTCGGGTACCAGTATCTCGCATTAGCTCGCATATATTCAATTTAGCGCAGCTAGTACTTGGGCCTTTCGGCATTCCGTGCGGGCCAGTTCCAGGCGATAGGGCTGTTCGCCGAGCGCTTGGTAGGCACCTTGTCCTCGGTGACATGGAGTTTCTGCTCCGGCTTGGGGGTGGTGACTTCGTCATTGCCGGGGATGCAGGAGAGCTTCCGGGGAGCAAGGATATCCTCTGCCTGACGTTCTCGTACCTGGACACGATGGAGCAGAGGTGGAGGACGCGGCTTGTGCTTGCAGCACTTGTGCGGCAGAAGGATCCAGCAACGACGACGAAGTATCTCCAGTACGTGCTGGACTACTTTCAGAAGCTGCAAGAGTCGCTCCTTGCCTTGGGGTTCGATCTCCCTGGCGATGCACTGCTCCCAAGGATGAAGAAGGTTGTTACAGACAGAGGCCTCTTCACGACGGCTAGTGAGTTGTACGCCTGTGGGGCCGTCGACGAGGTCATCATGGAGCCCGTGCATCGCCTGCACCTTGCTGACAAAGCCGTCCAAAAATGTCTGGCGACCGACCTTCCTTTGCGATCACTCATTCCATTGGCGTATGATTTCATCGCAGGAAACGATGCCTTCCACCACTGGCTGGAAGAAAACGCTGGCGTGAGCCCAGCAGGCGTGTTTTGGGCACCAGTCAAAGCCGGTCGGTTTTCAACACTGACGGCCGGAGCTTACAGCCTTTCAGAAGAGATTCGGGGAAAACCTCTTGCCGAGTGGGCGCGGCTTTATCTTTCCACGCGGCAAGTCCTGCTGTACGCGTCCAGCCCAATAGCAAAGAAGCGTGTGCCAAACCGGTTCCTCAAGCTGTATGAGGCCCTCGTGGGCACGTCGTTCCTTCCGAAGCTCCGCGTCCTCCGCTTGCTGTTCACGTCGCTCTGCTATCCTCTGACGCACTTGCTTTGGCATCTTGACCAGCTCGGCACCGTCAAGGAGGCGTGGTGCAGCATCCTGTGTTGCCTCTGCAAGAATGTGGGTGACCACGATCTTCAGAAATTGGTCGTGCAGGGCAAGAAGGACTGGTTCGGATGCGTCGTCCCGTTGCAGATCCGAGTGGTGGAAACCGCATCCAAGTCGAAGCTGAAGTTCGGTGTTGTGGAACTCGAAGATGTTTTCCTTGTCGAGGACAAGCCTGGTGCAAAGCTATCTGGATACGCAGCAGCTTTAAAAGACGCCCTCGCTCCCCATCGACAGTCCGACATACCCCAAGAAATTGAGTGTACTGCAGTCTCCGAGGAAGCCGAAGTTCTGGTTGGGCACGTAATGAAATACGTGCGGCATTTCAAGCGCCTAGAATTCGACAAGTACATCAACATGTCGAATGCAGCCAACGCACCCCCGAACTGCAATCCGAATTTAACGGAAACCCCTGTAGGTGTGGTGAAGCAGACTGTTGAAGACTGCAAGAACCAGACTGTCACCGATGAGGTACTCAGGGGTATAGCTGTTATTCGAGGAGGAAACGAACCTGAGATCAGCGAGTGGCTGCTTCGGGACTGCGCCGTTTCGACTCTTTGTGATACGGTGTACCGTTCATGGGAAAACTGCATTGAAAGGTCCCACCGCCTGGCAGACGAGTTCGAAGCACACACCCAGCGAAAACAGAATCTTGCTGATGAAAGCCAGCGCAAGCGCGATGCAAGGGAAGAGATCGCGAAGACACGCTTGGAGGCAATCGAGCAGTTGACCCCGAAGGAGATTGCTGAAAACGGCACTCGCGCATGCGTATTGAGTCAAAGCATGAAGCGACGCCTTCCCAAAAAGGGCAAAATGAGCGACCTTCTCGAAGCCATCATCGCCTTCGACAAGTCCGACTTCAAGCTGCCGACTACCTACGGCAAGGTCGGGCGAAAGCGTCCGGAGAAGCCCGGGGGAAAGCACTCTGTGAAACGTCGGAAAAAGAACCCTACGGTTAAGGCTGGGAAATCATCGAACAAGTCAGGCAGTAGTACCTCGTCCAATGGGTCCGACAATTCCGACGAGTCCGACAATTCTGACGAGTCCGACGAGTCCGACAGCGCCGACGATTCGTCAAGCGCTGACTCCTGATTAACCATGGGTCACTTTAGCTTCTCGTTCCTCTGCTCAAGTAATTTTGTTTGCGGTCAGCAGGCTCATTTTCATTCAGACGACGTCCTCATTCTTGCTGCTCTTACATAAACCATCTGGCCTGTACGGACTCTACGAAAACGCATGCCGTCATATGTTTGTCCCATCTCTCTTGCGTTCTTGTCGTTCTCTATCAGTGGCTGTCGTGCATTCGATGCCTTGTCTCGAATGTTGTGTGCGTTCAAGCGTGTGATCTGGTTGTGCTTCGCTTCGTGCTGCATTGATAATCTTTCATTGTGAACTTTATTGCAGGGGGTTTGAATTCTAAGATGCCGCGCGAGAATGAGATCAGCTTCACCATGAAGGTGATTTGGGGGGAGCGCACAAAAAAGCTCCTTACCAAAAAGGACCGAACAGCGGCCGCAGAGGCCGTTTTGTACGTTGAGCAGGGGGGTGACGACCTTGCGCAGTACGTCAAAAAGGCACGAGACGCAGCGGTGCCGATCGCGCGAAGGGAGGGCTTTACTGTCTCCCTAGCCCCCACCGCCGTTCGGTACACGCTGCCGAAATCCGCCGCGCGCCTCGACGACGATGACACCGGCATCCGCGAGGTCGTTGGGCCGGCGGACTTGTTCGCAGCAGCCAGAGCGGACGCACGACAGCTTATTGTCGTGCTGGACGCAACCGAGAAGCGGGCGGCAGGCAAGCAAGCGAACACAGCGGCCCAGCTAGCCGCTAAGTTAACCGGCGCCGACCTGCAACCGGCCTTCAAGGTCGGTAAAGGCATCTCGCCCACCGTATCTTGCGTGGGATGCTCAAAGGTGGTGTTCGTCGCCAAGGAGGGGGACAAGGACAAGCTCAGGCTAGCCCCCTACGAAGCCCACATAAGCGGCTGTGAAAAGGGCGCCGCTCTGCTGGAGAAGACCGCGGTGGCTGCGGTCGAGAAGAAGCGAGGGTCTCATTTGCAAGACTCTCGAGTTGGGGCTCAAGCGCGACGAGAGGAAGAAAGGCGAGCCGCTGCCGCGAAAGAGGATCTGTCCAGCTACAGATCTCTTTTCGACATCTGGAAGAAGCCGAAGCCGACGAAGCCTGCAGGCACGAGCACAGCCGAAGACAGGGCCTCGGAGCTACCGGATGCTGACCCGCCGGGGGAGCTACCGGATGCTGACCCGCCGGTGGAGCTACCGGATGCTGACCCGCCGGTGGAGCAACCGGATGCTGACCAGCCGGTGGAGCTACCGGATGCTGACCAGCCGGTGGAGCTACCGGATGCTGACCCGCCAGGGACTGTCCTGGTGAAGAGGAAGGCAGAGGAGTGCCAAGAGCCGAGGAAGAAGCTCGTCTTTCTGCTGTAGTGCTGCAACGCAAGGTGCGGATTTCGTGTGCTTTCGAGCGGCCTAGCGCTTCTTCTTTTTTCATCATCGTTCATCATCCCGTCTTGCTAGGCTGCTCACAGTCGCTCGAAGATCTTTGTCCCTTTTCGCCACCAACTCGCCTGCAGTCCCCGAAAGCTTCCGGTCTCATATGCACATCGCCCACTTGCCTGCGGTTTCCGTCCCTCGTATGCTTATGCTTGGCACTTCTGGGGCCAGACAGTGGTCAACATGGTCGCCCATGGGCCAGTCAGGGGTCCACCAGTGGTCGAACCCAAAATACTAGTGTCAATCTCGATCACACTCTACAACGCTCTACTACACTCTACTACACTCTATTACGCTAACGCGCGAGCTCTGCTGGGACGACGGCGGTGACGGTGTCGCGGGTTCAGATGCAGAGAAAGCGGGCGGTAAAGGCGGAAAAGGCAAGGCGAGTGCAGGTGAGAACGACGAAACCAGCGGCGGCGGGGACGGCGTGGCGAAGCAAGAGGCGTCGGGTGGAAAACAGGGGAAAAAGAAAAAGAAGCGCAACGGAGGGTGGAAAGAGGTGCCGGGCAAGAAGCCGACGGCCGCGCGCGCGATGGAAGAGGACGGACAGAAGAAGGCACAAGAAGGCGAGAAGGCAGTCGGAGGGGCGGGGAAGGCGAGGATAGAGCTGAGGCAGGAAGACTGGGGAGTGCCGGTGGTTGACCACACCGAGCTGGCGGAAGCGACGGTGGCGTTCGCGCCCATGGCGAGCGCGCGCAGGATACGGCGTGAAGGGATGCCGGAGGGCTCGGCGGTGGTCACGGTGGCGGCTCTGGAGGGCAGCAGGCGGACGGACGTGGTGTGCCGAGTTGACGGCGCGGAGAAAGTGCTGCCGGGGTACGTGACGAGGTCCCCGGAGGGAGACGTGGTGTACGCGCCCGCGGACGTGAAGAAGGTTGACCGCCCGCCGACATCGACGGTGCTGATTTGCGCCGAGATAGATGCACGATGGTGCGGGGCAGAGACGTTGGCGGCCCTGCAGGAGCCATCGGGGGGGCGGGTGCTGAAGGCGGAGTGCAGGCGGCTCGCGGGAGAGGCGAAGGTGGACCTGAGTCCGCACAGCATGTTCAACGTGCGGCGGGTAAACCGCGTATTTCAGATGATGGTGCGCGTCGAAGAGGAGCAGGTCGGGAGGTTGCTGAGAATTTCGGGCAGGAGGGGTCTCTTTCTACGCATACCGCGCTGGAAGGAGGGGTCGGAGACGAACGACGTCGTGTGGCTAGCTGACGAGGAAGCATCGCTGAAGAGCGCTCTCGTGCTCGCGCAGGGGAAAGGCTGCCTGGGCCTTGCTCGTAGTCGCGCGCGGCTGGGGGTGAGGGTCGAAGACGGCATGTCCGAGCGGGTGCGGGAATCGCTGGGCGAAGCGGCGGCGAAGCAGGGTCCGCCCGCGATGCATTACCTGGTGAGGGGGGCACAGGCGCGCGATGCCGCTTCGGATCTTGAGGCGACCATGAAGGCGGCGGGATGGACATGTCGCCAAGTCGCGTCCTACCGGAGCAAGACGCATGGGGACACGCGCGTCGTCGCCAGCGAGGAGCCGCCCCCGCATCGACTGATAAGCGCGGGAGGAGCGCTGATGAAGGTCGATGACGAGACCGAGGAAGACAGGTCCGGACGGCGGCCGAAATCGCAGGTGTGGGATGCAAGGGCGGAGAGGACGCCGAAGGTCTCGTCGTACCTCGAGGCGTTGCGACGGCAGGGTCAGGAAAAGACGAGCACACCCGAGCAACCGAAGGGCGCGGGCGACAACAATGGCGCGGTGCGACAGCTCCGGGCGGAGAACGCGGAGCTACGCGCGAAGAACGACGCGCTGCGAGGTGACATCGCAGCACTCAGTGCTCAGATGGCGAAGCTGACGGAGATGGTCGCGACGATGAGGCCGAAGACACCCCCGGCGATGCCCGTAGACCGGACCCCGGTCAAGAAGAAGGCGCCGAAGACGCCCGTCGCCACACCGACGAAGCAGAAGATGGGACGGGCCGAGGCTCCGTCTCAAGACGTCCACATGACGCAACCGAAGCGTCCGCTGGGAACGCCGGGGAAGTCACCGTTAGCGAAGACGAAGAAGGCACACCAACCAGCAGCGGCGAAGCGTTCGTGACTGGGGAACGACGGGATGCGTGGCGGTGGAGAGACGCACGAAACGCTGGGGTTAAGGTTGAGAGAAGCCGCGGACGCGATGGGAGCGAGTGTGCAAGAAGTCCCTGGGGACGGGGCCTGCCAGTTCGCAGCGGTCGCAGCCGGACTGCCGGGGTGGTCGGTAAGGAGACTTCGTGCACGGGTTGTGGACGCGATGTTAAAAGACCCGACATTCGAAGCACACTTCGCGCCGTCCGAAAGGTACGGCAGCTGGTTTGCTTACGTGGAGGCAATGCGGGGGCCGTACGAGTACGGGGACGAGATGACGTTGACGGCAGCCGCGACGGTCACCGGAGCGGTACTCTGGGTGCTGGACAGCAGGAGGCCGCACATCCTGCGACGATACGCACCTCGCGTGGGCGCCACGGGGCAGCAGACGGCGGTCACGTACGTTCCGGAGCACTACGACCGGCTCCTGCTCCCGGGTACCACATTGGCGGAGCTGGCGCTACATGCAGACACGGTGGAAACTGTGGAGTTGAGCCGGGTCGAGCACGCGGTGAGGGTCGCAGCACATGAAGGAACGGACGCCAGGTCGCAGCAGGTGCCGCCGAAGCGGGACGGGGGCGTGTTACAAGGAGGAAGGGAGACGCTGAAGTTCGGGACGATAAACATGACATCTCTCGGGGGGAGGGCACACTTTTTGGATTGTGCCGCTGTCGACATTCTGGCGGTACAGGAGACGCTTTTGACCGACTGGGGTCAGAGGGAGTTCGAGGACGGCGTCAGGCGAGACTGGAAGTCGCTGTGGGGGGAACCGTGTCGGGAGCGACTTGACCGGCAGGGCAAAGCATCACCGTGGATAGCGGAAGCCGGCGGAGCGGGTGTTGCAGTCTTCGCGAAGAAACCGGCGCCGGCCTTCGTGGTCGGGAAGCCGTCACCGAGCCGGAGGTGGGTGCACGTGGCCGTCGGACTTGGAAGAGGAAACCAATTTTTGCATGTCTTCACACTGTATGCGAACTCGGGGGACAAGGCGGCGCCGGAGAGGGAGAAGATTATTGCGGAGGTGCACCGAGAAGCAGCAAGTCTCGGACGAGTACCGGTCATTGTGGCCGGCGATTTTAATGCGGAGCCCTCGTCGTCGGCGGCGATGTCGTGCATGCTGCGATCGGGATGGTACGACGCCGCAGAGATCTGCACCGATGGCGGTGCCCCGAAGACGTACGAGAAGACAGGGACGCGAGGCACACGCATCGATCACGTCTTGCTGAACGACGTCGCGATACACTCACTGGTAGCGAGCGAAACCACCGTCGTCGTAGACGCGGAAGGGCAGCGGGTGCCCAGCCACAAGATGGTGACGGTAGAGCTGGACATCACCGCGTTTGCAGACACATGTGAGAGGTACCGCATGCCAAGGTCCATGAGCCAGGTAGACGTGACGCACGAAGGACGGGCAGCAGCGCGGGCGGAAGAGTTGTTAGTGAAGCACCGGTTCGAAGATGCAGCACCAGATGACGTGGAAGCGCTCTGGGTGTCGGCGACTAAGGCGTGCGAGGGGTATCTGGTCGAGCTGGCGGAGAAACAGGGGTTGCTCGACGGGCCCGTTGCCGCCTATCAAGGACGGGGTGAGACAAGAAAGCCTAAGAGAGAACATTTTGCGTCCGTGACAGACACCGGGACGGGCGCGGGTACGTATGCCTCAAGCAGATTCCGGAAGATATTGAACGGCCTCGACGCCTACATCCGAGGGCTGCAAACACTGAGTGGGGAAGGACCCGGGTGCATGCCGAGATCGCTGGAGAAGACGTGGGAGAACGTAGTATCGGGACTGGAATCAATGGCCGGACGAGTACCAAAGGTGCGCGATTTGCCGCGACGCCCGCCGGACTTGAGCGTCGCCCAGACCTTGAGGCAGAAGCTGGAAGCGAGGAGCCGGTCACTGACAGCACAGGCGCGAAAGGGGAGAATAGCTCAGCTGGAGAGCAAGATGCAGAACTTCCACTGTGCAAACAGGGCGCAACTGCTTCCGTGGTGCAGAAGGAAGAAGGCGGACGGTCTGGTGGCGCTGAAAGTGGATGGCCGCTACACGGCAAATCTACGGGAGATCGACGCGACGTTGCAGAAAGAATGGGCGCCCATCAACCGGATGTACGCGAGTAGACCGGAACCGTGCTATGAAGCCTTCAAGGCGGAGTATGCGGAATACATCCGATGTCGACCGATGGTGTGCCGAGATTTGACGGGCGATGATCTGAGGAGCGTTCTTGGAAAGAAGCAGCGTGCCGGAGTCCCGGGCGTGGACGGATGGAGCACAGCAGAGTTAAAGAAGCTGCCACTGCCGTTGCTGAACGCCCTGGCGAAGGTGTTCAACGCGATAGAAGCGACCGGAACGTGGCCGAACGCGTTGTTGGAAGCCGCGGTCACGCTGATCCCGAAAGACGAAACCCTCGACCCGCTGGCATTGCGGCCCATCACCGTCACAAGCGCGGTCTATCGCTTGTGGGCGAGCACGAGGCTCAGGGACGTCGTCCAGTGGCAAGAAGGCTGGATAGCAGATAGCCAGCACGGGTTCAGGCCCAAACACGGAACCGTGGACGTGGTGTTTGAAATCGCCTCGCAGATTGAAGAGGCTCTCTTGACGGGAAAGGAGCTGTACGGCGTGGCCCTAGACTTTGCCAAGTGCTTCGACAAAGTGCCACGAGACGTCGTGCTGAAGCTGGTGGGGGATCTTGGCCTCCATGAGAGAATTCTCGGGCCGCTGCGCGATGTTTACGCGCGACTACGAAGGCGGTACAAGTTGCACATGGGGCTGGGAGACATCTTTTACACCACCAACGGGATACTGCAGGGCTGCCCCCTGAGCGTGATCCTCATCAACGCGCTGCTGTCCATCGTGGTGCGCAGAGTGGACGACGTGGGGGGGGTGACGAGCGAGTCCTTCGCGGACGACCTCACCCTCCTGACGCGTCTCAGAGAAGCATGCTTGCAGGACGCCTTGGTGGAAGTCGACAGGTTTTGTGCGAACACCGGCATGTCGATCGGGATACCGAAGACGTTCGCTTTCGGGACGCCGAAGGGGTACGAAGCGAAGTTGAAGATAGGTGGCACCGACATCGTGACGAAGGAAGAGCTTACAATCGTAGGATGTCTGGTCGGCACGAAGCGGACACGCAGAACAACGGACCTGCGCTACGACCAGCGTGCAGAGGAGGCCGAACGGTTGGGTGCCTTACCGATCTCGAGGGCGCAGAGGTCGGGGCTAGCGGCGATGGCGGTTCTACCGGCGGCGACGTACGGCTCCGAGTTCGCGCTCCCGACGGTGCGGGGGCTGGGAAAGTTCACCGCAGCACTACTCAGAGGCGTCTGGGACCCGGTGAGACTGCATAGGGCGCAAGAGGCCGTGTTGGGCATTCTCAACAAGGCCCACTTACTCGACCCATACGCAGTGCTGCCATATCGGTCACTCGGCATGATCGCAGAAGTGTGCCGAAAAAGGCCGGCGTGGAGGGCCCGCGTCGCAACAGTTCGACGGGCGTATGGCAGCAGAATCCGCGCATGGGGACCGGTCGGTATTGCGGCCGAGCATGCAAAAAAGCTCGGTATACGATGGACGGAAGATTTCGACAACGCCGAGGACGAGGCAGGGAATGTGCTGAGGCTGGTGCGACAAAGCAAGGGGGAGCGAGGGCACACCCTGAGAAAGCTGATTCGCGGCTGGCGACTAGGGGAGCTTGAGAAGAGGCGGGTAGACTTCGATGGGGTACGGGCAGGTGTAGAGTACGTCGCGACGAATGCCTACGGGCTGAAGGCGTCGACAACGCTGACGGCTGCACGGGACGTTGCCGAGGTCGTGGCTGGGTCGGTGATGACGGAGTCACATGCGGCCAAGCTGTGGGGAGGTGACGGGCTGTGCAGACGCTGTGACGAGGCGACGGAAGAAACTCTGGGCCACATTTGGTGGCAGTGCCGGGCGTACGAACGAATCCGAGGGCAAAACCAATATGCCGAAATTGTTGGCGCGGATCGCTCGACTTGGCCCCCGTGCCTGCAAGAACACGGGATACTGCCGAAGGGAAGTCGAGTCAACATCGAAGTGCTGCACACGTTCATGGCGGAGGTCATGCACGAGAGACGACGGCTGGAGAGAGAAGGAAGAGACCGGGCGGTCGGCCACCCCTGGAGACAATTGCACCCTGACGACTGCCCCCCGCGCCGGCTGAATTTCGAAGCGATCGCTGGACCGGGGACCTTCGCGGCGGTCGGAGGAGAGAGGTGGTTCCGGGCGCTGCAGTATTGGCTGGATGGGATGTGCTGGTCGGTGGCGGGTGACGTGTCGACGGCAGAGCTCGCCATCGACTTTGAGGTATACACCGGATTGGACCTTCCAGGCAGTGTCGTAGCAACGACGGACGGGACACCGTTGAGCATGCGTGCGAGGGTACTCGCAAGGCTTTTGAAGACCGTCGGGGACGCGCTGGAGCGGAACGGCGACGAACCGCCTCTGCCGGGAAGGAAATTGGAGAAGATAGGGTCGTTGAGAACGGTGGGAGCCCCGCCGTGCCTCACGGGGTACGAGATGAGGCCAATCTTCCGTGGTGGTACGGAGACGATGGAAGTTCTCGAGACGCAGCTGACGACGGCTCGGCACGAGTTCAACGGCGAGGCGTGGGGGATGGACCTTTTCCCGACGTACGGAGGTGGAAGGGCGGAGCGCGCGGCGAGATGGGCGGTGTTCAACGACGCTACGGAGAAGAAGAAAGGAAAGAAGACGGCAGTCGTCGGAGGGGATCCGTGGTACGTGCCGGAAGGGGTTCCCCGACACGAAAAGTGGGGTGAGCGGGTGTGCCACGAGCACCAGAAGGTGAAGTGCGACGGGTGCAAGCGCCAGGGCAAGTCGGTGGCGTGGTGCTGTAAGGCCCACCACAAGGAAGACGACGGCCTTGCGGTGAAGTTCTGCGCGCAACACCGCCTGACGCAATGCGCGACGTGCAAGACGATCGCGGAGTGCTGCCGCAACGGACACCACCGGTGCCTTGATCATGGCATGCCGACGTGTGCGCACTGCAGCCGGCTCGCGGACTTGCGGAGTCGAAGGCCGAAACTGTGCTGTCGGAAGGGTCACCACCTGGCGGCCGTGGCGAGAGTTATGAGGAGAAGAGAGGAGAAGAAGCAGCATCGAAGAAGAGGAAGGCGGAGCTGGAGGGCCCCGCGCCGGCGCCGAGACAGGCGAAGCGTGAGAACGTAGTGTTCATTCTGCGGGAAGCAGCGGAAGGCGAGCGAGAGCCCGCAACATCAACGCCGACATCAGCAACGAAGGTCGGGAAGACGGCATCAACGCCAGCGAAGAAGCGGCAATCGGACTCCGCGGCGGAGCCGGTACCGAAAAGACGCAAAGGACGCGTCGATGCGCCACGACCATCGCCCAGGCGCCGAGAAAAAGCAGAAATCGACGCGCAACCGATGAACTTCGACGAGCAATCGAAGAAGAAGCGAAGCACCAAACGCGCGCCTGAGCGCGACGATCAAGACGAGCTAAAGAGGCGAAAGCATGACACTTCACGTGCGAAGAGATAACCGCGCCGTCGGCGATGCAGATTATCGCCACAGATTCTTTGCATTCTAACCCAAAACTATTACGCTCGATTACGCTCGATTACACTCGATTACGCTCGATTACGCTTAGGCGATGCAGATTATCGCCACAGATTCTTTGCATTCTAATCCAAACGATTACGCTCGATTACACTCGATCAGGGGGTAGGTGAATTGGCTCATATAGACCAACCACGCTCGTATTATTAAATATACTCGTATTATTAAATAAGCTCGTGTTATTAAATATAGACCAACCACGCTCGTATTATTAAATATACTCGTATTATTAAATATGCTCGTATTATTAAATAAAAGTTATTTAATATTATGCGGGGGGGGGGGGGGGGGGGTTTACAAGAAACAGTCTACAAATACAGGAATAGTGGGCCGGGGGGGGAGCTGTCATGCAAACGCACCCACCTCCCGACAAGGCAGCGGTACTCGACGCCATTCGCTGTTTGGTCAGCGCGGTGGACTCGGCAGGTGCGGTGCAGGCTGCTCAAGGGAAGATCAGACCTTCCTCCCAAACAAGGGGTGGCTCACGTGGAAAAGGAAAACCCCCCTTCCCCCCCCCCCCCATGCATTCCGCGAAGAAGACTTGATGCTAGCATCAAACACATGAGAGGCAAGTAGCGCCTGAACACGAAACCAAGATTTTCCCCCCGCCTCACAAGTCAAACGGAGACTTCAAAAAAACCGACCGCTTACTACAAGAAACAGTCTACAAATACAGGAATAGTGGGACGGGGGGGAGCTGTCATGCAAACGCATCCGCCTCCCGACAAGGCAGCGGTACTCGACGCCATTCGCTGTTTGGTCAGCGCGGCGGACTCGGCAGGTGCGGTGCAGGCTGCTCATTTCTTGGAACGCGTGTTCGATGGTGCAAACACGTGGGTCTTGGTGCAAGAACTATTGCAAGAACCCGATCCCGCCGTAAGGCAGTACGCAGCAATCAGCGCCCGTCACAAGATTAAGAAGTCGAAATGGAGTCTGGATGATGTGGCTCGTGAACGGTTGCTTACAGCGTTACTCGACCTCTCTATGCGAGAGACATCACAACCTGTCATCTCCCAGCTCGAATCTGCGTGCGCCGCGTTGATTTGCGCACCGTTGGAGAGCAGGTGCAAACAGCCGCGCTCCTTTTCCTTGGCTTCCACAGTTGAGCGAGTCGTGTCCTTGCTCATTACCAGCGGGGAGAGAAGTTCACAAACTCGAGGCATCGACCTGCTCTCAGTCATTGCGGAGGAGCTAGAAGGAGTTGAACTGACAATTGACGAGGCGCTACAGGCTGACGATGCCGACAGAGCTGCAGCCATCGTTTTCAAGGTGTGCGCCTCACTGCTGGAGGCATCGGCTGTTAGCTCAGAACGAGCCTTGCGATGTTATGCCCGTTGGGTTCCCTTGAGTTCCTGCAACAAGCTAAGTGGAAACGATTCCGCTTCTTTACTCCGAGAGGCAGCGAGACTGATGCATGGAGAGGGCGACTCACCAGAAGAATGCGCCGCCCATAAGACCTTGAGGGCAACGGCAGAGCGGATGCGAAGCGAATGGGAAACAACGAAGGAAGAAACCTTTGCAACCGGGTTGAAAGAGTTTCTATCATCCGTGCTGGCGACACTCATCAGGCGGTCTGTGCCTCCCGAGTTTGGGGTGGACGTGGAAGTCCTCCATACGGCATCCCTCCTTGCCTCCGCTGTGATTGGCCCTGTTCTGTCGGCCGACAGAAACTCGCAAGCGAGCCCGAGCTTGTGCTCGTTGATGGACCTCCTTACCTTTCATACCAACACGACCGACCCTCTAGCCCACCAGCGCACCGTCCTGTTATCCGGAAGCGTCTCCTCGGTCTACTCTGCGTTCTCCTCGAGGTACCACACCGTCGAGAATACCGTGGAAGCTCACCTCGCAGCAACTGCGCCTTTTTGGAAGGCGCTGCACTCTTCGCTCGCGCGACTTCCCCACGCGAACTCACCTGACACGAACGGTTGCCGTGATTCAGTGGCGCGAGCAGTTCGGCCTTTCGTGGCGAAGTTGATAGATCTCATCGTTTTCCCGCGATTCGAGCTTCACAACTCGGGGGAGGGAGGCCAATTGTGGGGTAGAGGTCTTGAAGTTCGTGAAGGGGCCTGGAGAGACGTGGCGAAGGAAGTTTGCGCCATTGTAGGTGCGCGGGAGTATATAACGGTCGTCTTCGAGCTGCTGACTTCGGCTTTGTCCTCCAACGAGTGGAATGCAGTCGAGGCCCCTTTGCATGCCCTTTCCGCTGTGGATCGATTGGCAAGCGGTGACCTGTGGACGGAGATCGCCCCACACCTGCTGGCCACCGTTCAACGACTTCCTAATCAAGTTCTAGCACGCACAGCCATGATAGCATGCTTGCCGCGCTTATCCAATTACCTTCGGGTCGCGTGTCTCGAGTTTTTGGCGGGCCCCGGGCAAGACCCAAGCAATGCAGCGTTGCCCGGTCCACAAGATCCAGTCGGGCTGTTGACCGATGTTCTTCGCATGATTTCCCACGTGCTGCTGACAGACGCTTCGGCCATCGGACAGCTGGCACCGTATTGTTTTCGCACGTCGACGACGGCTTGTTTGAGGCTATGTACCGGGTGCAGAGACGTCATAGCGGAGGTGAGGGGGGAGCCTTTGAACGCGTTGCTGGAATGCTTCGTGTCTGGGTCTCGCCTCTCGCTGCCGAGAGACGACCTGTTTTCTTTAGCGGAAGCGGTCGGGATTGTGTCGTGGTGTTTGCCACCCGAAGGAATAAAGGAAGCTGCTCGAAGCGTCGTCCAGCCGCTGATACAAAGGACCCTGGGAGGCAGCCCGACCGCCGGGTCCTCCTTCGTCGCACTCTCGGCCCTCGCGCAAACAGCAGCCGACACTCTTCGCACTGCTCCATTGGAAGGCACACACGCCCCCCAGCAGCTCTCTGCGTTGACGGAGGCGTGGGCTGCACTATGGCATCCTCTCTTCGTATCGTTGCTCCAGAACTTCCCCCTGTCTTCTGGAGCGACTCAAGCCGCGTGCGAGTGCGCGCAAGCTGTTTTGCGGGTCGCCGGACAAAGACTGACAGACGGAGAGATGAAGGTATCGCATTTCCAACACCGAGTACGGGCTCCAAGAATTGCGTGGGTCGCATGCCCTACATGCACAGCGTCGTACTTTGCTGGAATCTTTCTGTCTGAACACTGCCCACTTTTTTGTAATTCCAATTAATTGTAAACACGAAAGAGAACGCTGGCAGCGTGTTTGGGAGAAGTTTAGCCTACCGATCATATTCACTCACTAGCACTCACTAACAGGCTAATCCTCCCCCGGCACAAACAAACATCGCGCCTATTCTTTTTGCATCCTACCAGATCAAGCTATACCAAGCTTCTGAGGCCGGAGTTCACTCGTGTGTCGACCACGCTGCCAGCAGAACGATGTCGACATGGAACGAGAGAACCTTCGAAAACTTTGCATTAACACGTGTGCGTCGCGTTTGCACCCACTTTTCTCCACAAAAACGCACCAAAAAAGTGCACCAAATACACAACCCGTAGCCATATAGCCCTTTCTTGCTCAAAAGAGAACCCATTTATCAACAGTCACACGGAGACCCTGAACTCCCGGAATTTCAAAGGAACTTTAACTCTGAAAACAGGAGTTGTTGGATCACTTGACAACATTGCTCTCATCGTCACCTCATTCATGCTATCTTGGAGTGCTTGAGAGGTTATGTGAGGCGGTCGCCGTTGATGCGTCTACGATTGAACTGATCTACGGTACCCTGTCGTCCGCTTCATCTTCGGCTTGCGTCGGTCTGCAGCGAGCGGGTGAACCTGCTTTTGCAGACAGCGAGTTGGCTGAGGGGCTGTTCTCTCTATTCGAAGTTGCGTGCCGACGGACTGTGCAACAAGGTTTTTTTTTTGTATAAGCACCTGCTTTGTAGGAAATGCTTGAGGAGACTGCCAGTTGCGATAGATCAAAGGAGGTAAATGTGCTGTAGCCCACACGAAACACAGGTAACCCTGGGTTTAGTGGCGGGCGTAAGCGTTCAACAAAAAAGACCCACTTTGTAGTTGTATTGTTTTCTCCCCCTCTAGCCTCCTTCGAAATGAGCACAAGGCAGTCCCTCGAGTATTTTTCTTCTTTTTCTCTTTGTTGATTTCATGCGCTGAAGTACATCGACCAACTCATTTGTGCGGCACCGACCTGCTGCGTACAAAGCTTGCTCCGACCACTGCACCATCTGCCGACACTCGCTAGCCGTCGACGCTCATGACGGCAGCCCCATCCTGAAGTGCAAATACTGCCGACGCGTCACTGCTGCTGTGTGCGCTCGGATTGGCGCCGCTCAAGCGGCCACCTTATGTCATTCGTTTGTTTGTAAATATTGCTCCATTCTTCCCCCTGACTTGTTCCCGGATTTGGATGACACATACTACTACTACTACTACTACTACTGCTACTACTTGATTTCGTGCGTGATCGCAACGAAATATTCTCCTGCACGGTGAACTTCAGCAACTTTGGCTCGAGTGAAACCAGTCCAAAAGCGGGTGTGCCACACCCGGAAATAGGGTGTGCACACCCTATTTCACACCCTATTTCCAGGTGTGATCACACCCGCACTTGAGGCCGGACTTTAGCTCGAGCAAAAGTTGCTGGAGTTCACCGTGCAATAGAGTGGGCACACCCTATTTCCGGGTGTGGTCACACCCGCACTTGAGGCCGGACTTGAGAGCAAAAGTTGCTGGAGTTCACCGTGCAATAGAGTGTGCACACCCTATTTCACACCCTATTTCACACCCTATTTCCGGGTGTGGTCACACCCGCACTTGAGGCCGGACTTGAGAGCAAAAGTTGCTGGAGTTCACCGTGCAATAGAGTGTGCACACCCTATTTCACACCCTATTTCACACCCTATTTCCGGGTGTGGTCACACCCGCACTTGAGGCCGGACTTGAGAGCAAAAGTTGCTGGAGTTCACCGTGCAATAGAGTGTGCACACCCTATTTCACACCCTATTTCACACCCTATTTCCGGGTGTGGTCACACCCGCACTTGAGGCCGGACTTGAGAGCAAAAGTTGCTGGAGTTCACCGTGCAATAGAGTGTGCACACCCTATTTCACACCCTATTTCACACCCTATTTCCGGGTGTGGTCACACTCGCACTTGAGGCCGGACTTTAGCTCGAGCAAAAGTTGCTGGAGTTCACCGTGTGTGTAAACTTCAGTTATTTTTGTTGTATAAGCACCTGCTTTGTAGGAAATGCTTGAGGAGACTGCCAGTTGCGATAGATCAAAGGAGGTAAATGTGCTGTAGCCCACACGAAACACAGGTAAATCTGGGTTTAGTGGCGGGCAACAAAAAAGACCCACTTTGTAGTTGTATTGTTTTCTCCCCCTCTAGCCTCCTTCGAAATGAGCACAAGGCAGTCCCTCGAGTATTTCTAGTCCGTAGGGAGAAGGCTGAAACGCAGACGGCCATCGCAAAAGTGAGCGTTGCCGCGTTCGAGAACGGGTAAACGGCGGGAGTAACTATGACTCTCTTAACGTAGCCAAATGCCTCGTCTTCTACTTAAAGACGCGCATGAATGGACCAATGAGATTCCTTCTGTCCCTACCTACTATCTGGCGAAACAGCAGTCAAGGGAACGGACTTGAAACTGTCAGCGGGGAAAGAAGACCCTGTTGAGTTTGACTCTAGTCTGACTTTGTGCAGTGACACGAGAGGTGTAGTCCTGATAGCTCGAACAGACTCCAAACTACGATAGCAAACCCCGTGATTCTGTTTTGACAGTAGTTAGCAGCCAGGCCTATTTAATGTAGCAAGCGCTGGCTAGCAAACGGCGGCACCCGCTTCTTCGGTATAGAGCGAAGGTGTGGGGTCTGTTTTTTTCTTCCCGTCCAACGACAGTCAGACTGATGATGGTCCGCCTTATGTGTCCGTGGCTTAAAGGACCGAAACACGGCGCAGACGGGACCAGTGCGGTGTTGAACACATACCCATTCCAAGCACGTTCTTGCAATCCCCCCATTCCAGTAGGGTACTTCGCGTAACGCGACTTGCTGCCCTCAGCACGCAGGATTACTTCCTCGCACTCTTTTCCTTTTGGTACTTCAACCATTGGTGCTGCACACGGCAACCCCATGTCCACTGTGCTCTGCGGAGTTTACTTCGCAGATTGCCACCGTAAAAAGAAGACAAGTTAGCGCTGCCTAGCGAGTCGCAGTCACAAGCAGGGCGAGTGCCCTGAGTTTTTTAACTGATTGCTCAGACACGGTTGTAGGGGCCTTCTCCCGTGACGGATTCGCCTGTGCTCTAGTAGCACGGGTGGTCCTGGCTGTGACGAGCTACGAACAGCCGCCTGACAAACCAGACTCACACCGCAGTCCTGTCTGCAGACGCTGATGATGGTCCGCCTTATGTGTCCGTGGCTGAAAGGACCGAAACACGGCGCAGACGGGACCAGTGCGGTGTTGAGCACATACCCATTCCAAGCACGTTCTTGCAACCCCCCCCCCCCCCCCATTTCTTGGGTGGCTTGACGACTGCGCAGCAGCATTCCCGCAGTGAGACTGTAAAGACCGAAACCTACAACAGGGGGACGCCGCCGCAAAAGCGTTCTTGCGCCCGTCTTGAAGGAGCGACTCGGTGGAGACATCGCGTCGACGGTGGCAGCCGCGCTGGCCAGCGAAGACGTGCTCAGCGTGAAGGTGCTCGAAAAGGCTCTCGACGCGTTGATCGCCGTCATCGGCGTCACGGGCAACGCCGAAGGCTTGTTGGCGAAGGGCCCGGTCGTGGTCCTGGGTTTGGTCACCGCCGCCGCCAAAAAACCTTCCGAATGCCTTCCGAACGCGGCGAGGGCGTTTAGCGCCATGCGGGGCCTGTCACCCGACTTCCACGCATGGGTGACCGCGGCCCTCGGCACCGTGGCGCACCTAACCGACGAGAACAAAGCCACGTTCGCCGGCATCCTGTCCAACGGGAAGCAGCCGTCGGTATCGGCGTTGGAGGCCATGGAATACCTTCACCGAACAGCGCACTCTCGCTCTTCTTTCCTGTAGCGAGCAGCCCCCCATGAGGCTCGACTTGTTGCCGGGGGGGGGGGGGGGGGGGGGGGTGTTCCCCTTCCTGTTCGAGCGATCGTTCGAAGCAGAGCGAAGGTGGGGTCTGTGGCCTTCGGAGACCGAAAACTTCAACAGGGGGACGCCGCAAAAGCGTTCTTGCGCCGTCTTGAAAAGGAGCGACTGTCCGTCGACATCGCGTCGACGGTGGCAGCCGTGCTGGCCAGCGCCCCATGAGGTTCGACTTGTTGCCGGTCACCCGGGGGGGGGGTGTTCCCCATCCTGTTCGAGCGATCGTTCGAAGCTTGAAAGCCAAGCCTGCCCCGGAACCAGAAATCGTGTGCCCGACCTTCCGTCGAGAAAGATATACTACATCGCAGTCATCGGTCGTAAATTTGTTGCATTCGTGTGTCTGACAGGCCTTCGACTACCCTGCGCAACGTTTGTCAGGCCTTCGACTACCCTGCGCAACGTTTGTCAGGCCTTCGACTACCCTGCGCAACGTTTGTCAGGCCTTCGACTACCCTGCGCAACGTTTGTCAGGCCTTCGACTACCCTGCGCAACGTTTGTCAGGCCTTCGACTACCCTGCGCAACGTTTGTCAGGCCTTCGACCACCCTGAGTGAGCCAGAATTGTGCTGGTGCACCCGTTTCTGCACGTGGCGGGTGCGACAGGGGCTCTGAACCAGAAATCATGTGCCCGAACTTCAAAACTAGCCCCAAAACCGAAACTAGCCTTCTCCCGTGCATGCTGCCGCAGCGTGCGCTGCGGCTGCCGCAGCGTGCGCTGCGCCTGGATTTGGAGGCCGTACGGCTCTTGTACCAATTGCCTATGTAGTTTGTCCACCTTTCTTCTTTCCTGTAGCGGGTGAGCCCATGAGGTTCGAGTTGTCGCCAAGGCAGCAGCCTAAACGAGCATCCGACCACTTTTTTCTGGATTTCGGGAGCAGTTTAGGGCCACCTGTAGGTTTCGAGTTTCGTGTTTCTGATGATGATGACCCCCCTTTTTCGGCAAAAGAGGGGTCTTTCAGGTCACGCCGGTTAGGCGACCGAGCTATGCACCCACCCTTTCCGGGCGTGGAGATCCTGGGGGAGTGTTCCATCTGTTCGAGCGATCGGGCGAAGCTTGAAAGCCAAGCCTGCCCCGGCACCAGAGTTCATGTGCCCGAACTTCGTCGAGAAAGATAAACAACATCGCAGTCATCGGTCGTAAATTTGTTGCACTAGTGTGTGTGGGCCTTTGAAGCGTGGATGATGCCTCTCGCGCTGCTCCCCTTGAGGTTCCTGGCTCATGCCAAAGCGCCGCCGCCCGGGTTAAGGGGTAACGGCATCAGGCGTGGGCCAGGGCCAGGGAGGCTGTTCGGAGGGGTAACTACTATCATTCGGAGTGTGTGGACCTTTGAAGCGTGGATGATGCCTCTCGCGCTGCTGTTCTTGAGCTTCCTGGCTCATGCCAAAGCGCCGCCGCCCGGGTTAAGGGGTAACCAACTTCAAAACCAGCCTCAAAAACCGAAACTGGCCTTCTCCCGTGCGCTGCCTCGTTGTTGAACTCGAGAAAGACGATCGGTTTCACGCTCGAGCGGGAGGCAAACTGGGGGTCTGGCACCTTGCCGGGCACAACAAGCATCCCTTGTTCCGAATGTGTATGGTCCTTTGACAGAGATGAGCCGATGCCTCTCATCTCACCTTTAAAACGCGGCTGAGTCACGCATGCTCTTGACAGACGCTAGCGTCCGACATTTCGCACGCGCGTCGCAGTCGTTGGGTGGTATTGACAAGGGGTTTCATCGGACATCCCTTGTTCCGAATGTGTTTGCTCACCGCGAGCTGTCCCAACGGAATTATCGCTTTCGCATCAAACGAGAAGGCGTTGTGACGACACTGCTGTACTTCACAGCGGCTTCCATGATCAGTCGTACCTGAGCAGCTTCATGCTGCCGCAGCGTGCGCTGCGCCAGATTTGGAGGCTGTACGGCTTCGTGCACCAATTGCCCACGTAGTTGTCCACTCTTCACGAAGCATCCTTTTCCAAGAACCAGGGCCCGTGGGACGGCAGTGGTAGCTGGTAGCTCGTTACGACCCTAGGAATTCGTGGGATCCGAAAGCTGTCATATCTGGATAGTTATGACCAAGCCGGAAGAAACGCTGATGAGGCTCCGTTGCGGGTGTTGACTTACCAAAGCTGGGGGGTGTGGATAATTGCGTTGCAACTTGCGTGCTGTGTCGGCGTTGAAGTGTCAGTTTGGAAACTGCTGCAACTACTTGATACATTCCTCAGACCCCCAACCGTTCGCACGAGGGGGTGGGCCATAGAAGGGCGTTACGAAGGGCAGCACAGCTTTTTACGAAACCTCTCACTAGCTATCGGGGGGACAGACCACGGGGCAGGGCAAAGGGTGGAATACGTTGCGCGTTGATGATCCGAAAACCATCGGATGACACGACCAGCGACCTGAGGTCCGGCGTCGCGATCGGCAGAGCAGTGGAGCGCACACTTGGTCGAAAAGGTGAGACCAACCCTCGGGTGTCAGTTTTGGTGATCCGTACAACCCTCAAACAGCAGGTTTGGTGATCCAAAAACTGAGAACAACGCTCAAACGGCAGATTGGGTGGTCGAAACAGTGAGGACAACCATTCAGACGTCAGAGTTGATTGTCGAAACACGGACAACCTTCAAACGGCAGGTGTAATGGTCGAAGAAGTGAGGCCGATGGGCCGGGATAGCTTGGGATACGGGGGAAGCGCTTGAGCGACACACCATCACCTGAAAGGGTGAGCGGGGACGCGGGTAGCACCCGAGCGCCACTCACAGCACCTTCAATCAGAGCCCTGGCCTACGCCGAAAACGTTCTCCCAGTTTGTGATCAGGTCGAGCACATGCTCCTGGCCGGTTGACATGCCGTGTTTGCAGTCTTTGGCATCGGGCGGAGTCGTAGCCCAAACAAGATAACATGCAGGGTCAAAACCTTGTGTCTTTTTGGAAATGGTCCTATGGTACTATGGTAAAAATGGTACTATGGTAAAAAAAATTTCCGGAAAAAATTGGGTTTTTTGAATTTTAAAATTTTGGAACAAACTCTGCAGTAATTTTTGCTGAAGTTGAGCGATTTTTTTTTTTTTTTTTTTTTTTTTTTTTTGGGGCCATCGGCCCCGCGGGAGCGTTTTAAAAAGACACAAGGTTCTGACCCTGCATGATAAGGCAGTTACACAGAGAGCGCCCCGTCAAAAAAGACGTAAGTAAAGTGCACACGAAAGAAGCGCATGCCCTCCCCCCAAACCCGCCAGTACGTATTAGCTTTAAAATAACCCATCCGACGAAGGTCACCCGGAGGCTCTAAAATCCCGGATTCCCAAGCGAACTATATCTCTAAAAAGCACGAGAACAACCCCGTGTTGTCCTGCCAAAAAGGCCGCTGAGGGCGGCCGCCGCCGAAACGCAGACTCGAAGGAAAGCCCTCTAGTGTCAAACTCTGCAGGGTCTGCACAGTTTCGAGGCGTCCAGCTTTAGCCCTAAGGTTCTCCCTAAATGGCACCTGCCCTTCAATAAGGACCGAGACCAAGAAAAAACGCAAAACATACCAAAAAAGACGCACTGTAGGCGTGCAAGGGCAAGGGCGTGACCACAATCGCAGTGTACCGAGGGCTCGGGGTGGATTTTGCGGCCATTTGGGGTCTTTTCTTTTTAAAAAGACCAAAAACGACGCGCGGGTTTGGCTTCAAAAAAAGACAAAAAGGACGACTGGAAAGTTTAATGTCAGCTAATTTCGTGCAAGCGTCGGCAGGAGCGAAGCGTACCAAACAGTATCCTTCGATTTTTTGTTTTGGTAGAACAGCGCATTAAACATGAGTTTAATTTCGCACACCGGACCGGCGCCTGCGGCTCCGAAGGCAACCGCACCGAAGGAGAATTAAACGGGGGAACCTTATTTAGCCCCCTATGGAGCGGGCTTTCTCCGCTCGTCGAAAGGCAGATCTGCGTCTTGAAGTGGCCCCGGCGGGATACCAGCGCTTTGCAACAAGCCAGAACGCGTTCATGCACACGTGAACACCAAAAAGGAAACGCGCTTCATTGGACTCTCCGCAGGCACGACTCGAAAAACCTTTTACACTGTCCAAAGGAAAAGAACAAAGCGGAAGGATACGAGGAGATGTCGCAAGAACGATCCAGCTCTGACGTCGATCGGTTGGCGCGGCAGCTGAAAGAGCTCTTGAGGGAAGAAGCCGACATCGATTTCACGCAGCAGGTCAACGAGGCGCGCCTCCATTTGGACAACTCGAAGGAGGAAAGCGCATTCGTCCTGGGCACGTTGCTGGTCAAGCAGTCCGACCAGGCGTCGTTGAAGGAGGGCATTACCATTTTGGAACAGCTTTCCATGTGTGCCGTCCACCGCTTGACTCCAGAGTGCGCCGACCTCCTCGGTTTCCCCCAAAAGGCGAAGCATCCAGACCCCGCAGCGGTGTGCTTTTTCTTGAACGCAGTCAGGGGGGTTTTCCAAACACCAGTTGAGGGCCAAACCCGAGGCGAAAAAATATTTTGGCTTAGCCGCTAGGCAACTTTTTTTTTTGAAAGTATGCCAATACTGCAGGGAATAGTTGACTAGACCTCTTGAGTTTGTGCTGACCACGAATAGGGGAGTCGGGAGAACCTACAAAGCCAAAAGCAGGACCGACCCCCCCGTTCGTGAGAAAAAGCGAAGAATAAAAACACCTTCTTCTTTCCATATAATAAAAACACTGGGAAATGGCCTTGGACGAATCCGCCGCGAAAGCCCTGGCTGAGGCCGTGGCCACGGGAACAGGGAAGGTTCTGAGGTTCCCATCCTGGGAAAAGGACGCGAGGGAAGTGGTCCAGATGAAAGGGCTGTTCGCGGATGCAACGGACAGGGCGGGCCAGATGCGCGCGGCGCTAGGGAAGCTGGGTTTCGAGGACGTCCCCCAAAGAGCAGCACAGTGGCATCTTTGCTGGCTGTTGAGCCTGTGGGAGGAAAAGGTCACCCGGACGTGGCTTAAGCGTGAAGGCGTACTGGTTGAGGAGGAGTCGAGCGATGGAGAAGAAGACACCGACGGCGAAGCGGCCGACGGCGAGGCGGCCGCCGAGGAGCCAGGGGTGGCCTCTCTTCTCACGGAGATGAGGAAGGAAGTGGCGGCCCTACGAGCTGAGCTGGCCGAGGCAAAAAACGGCCAGCGCCCCGGGTCCGCTGGACCCGGGGGTCTGGCTGTGGGCCTGCAGGCTCTCAAGCCGCAAGCCTGGACGACCCTCGACGGGAAAGAGAGAGCCGTTGTGTACGGCGAGTTGGCGCGCCGCTACGCGGTGGCGAAGGGAGCGCAGGGCCACGAGACCGAGGCCCACCTCAAGACGTTGGGCATCGTCCTGGGGGCGATTGGAGAGACGGAGACCGCATTCGACGCGGACGAGGCCTTGCGGAAGGTGGCGGAAGCGGTTCTCAGGCGTCTGGAAGTGGTCCGCATCGGGCAGACGGCCGGGTGGCAGGAAGCGGAAGCTGCGGCCACGGCGTGGGAGGAGGACGAGGCGCCCGATTTCCTGAAGAAGGGGCTGGCTGCCGCCGAGAAGATGCGTCGCAAGAAGGAGAAGGCGAAGCAAGGCGGGAACGCTTTTCAGAAGGCAAAGTCCAGTCGCGGTGGCGAAGGAAGGAGGTGAAGGCTTCCTACTGTGGGGATGAGGACACTGGGACGGGAAACTGGAGGCGGGGCTGGCGGGGCGTGAGCCGCGAGTTCCGTTCTTCCGTTTCACGCCTCGGGAGACCGCGGAAAGAGGAGCCTCTGCTTCAGCGGCAGGAGCTCTCTTTGGTGATGGGGGACGCGAGGGAGCTGATGCAGGCGGCTCTCGCTCCTTCGACTTGGCGGGGTATGGAATCTGTTCACCGCAGGTTCCTGCAGTTTCGGCGCATGCTCGACGTTCTGTCACCGACGGAGACGCCGACTGCGTTGCTGCTGTTCATCGCGAGGCTGTTGCGTCGGGAGAATCCGGAGCTGTCGTGCCATTCCCTGCGAAGGGGCGCGTTAACGGAGCTACTGCGGGGAGGAGTGGGCCTCAACGAGATTCGGCAGTTTTCGGGCCACTCATCGGAGTCGGCCCTGCTCCGGTATCTTCCGATGGCGGAGTTGAGCCATGTGCGAGAACTCCTCCAGATCTCGCAGAGGCTGTGCTGCTGAGGCGGCCGGCTTTTCCGCAGGGCTGGCTGCGGCGGGCGAGGCGCGCTGTTCCCCTATTCGCCTTCTGGACGGATTACGTTGGAGACGACGTGCTGGAGGCGCCGGAGCCGGATCGCGAGGCGGATGAAGGATGCATATGGCAGGAAGGGTACTCGGGTCCCGAGTGGGCCCTTCCGGTGGACGGAAAGAAGCCTTCAGTTGTACCTTGCTACGACGGCGAGATCGCCCCGATCTCATCGAATTCAATCGACCTTGCCTTTGTGGAAGAGTTGGATGAGACGGGCGAGCTGGCGCGTTTGCTGCAGGTAATCGGATCGGTGGAGGTCTTTCGGTCTTTGTTGAAGCCGGAATGGGAGGATCAGCCGGGGAGGCTCCGTTCGACGTCTCGTAGGATGTTGCGACATGCCAGCGTGCTCCAGGCGTGTGGCCTGCTGCAGCCGACCAGCCTTCGGGAAGCCCAATTCGTGTTGCCGGTGTTTACCGTACCGAAATCGTCTGGGGGGTTGCGCGTAATAGTTGATGGGCGAAAGATCAACGACGTGTTTGCGCCTCCGCCTCCGATGGGCCTTCCGCGCTTGGAGGACGCAGTGGCTGCGCTCCTGTCGTGGAAGTGGGTGATCTCATGCGATGCACGGTCCTTTTTCTTCCAAATACCGATGGACCGAGCTGTGTCGCAGTTCTTCTGCGTGAATCTTGCAGCGTCCCGGGGTGGTTTTGAATCCTTTGTCCTACGCAAGCTTCCAATGGGCTGGTCTTGGGCACCTGCGATCGCGCAACGCATCGCGACTGTGCTGGCGCATCAGGTCCAAGGTTTTGCGTGGGTGGATAATTTTTTCTTTGGCGCGGAGACAGAGGAGGCGTGCTGGGCGAAGGCTCGAGCGTTCAGAGCGCTGATCGAGAAGGCTCGGCTGGAGGTGAAGGAAGACCTGGTGCCGACGCAGAGGCTGAAGGCGCTGGGCATGGAGTTCGATCTCACGGAAGGCTCGGTGAGAATGGATCCGGCGTGGGTGAAGACGCTTGACCTTTCGTGGTTCGAAAGAGGACCGCGCATAACAGCGCGCACCGTGTTTGGTTGGCTCGGAAAGATCGCATGGCGGTGTTTCGCGATGAAGAGGAGACTCTGCGCACGGCAAGGTTTGATGGACGTTGCCCGTCGTCTGGCGGGTAGGATCGGAGTTCGGTACGAGCTCTGGGATAACTGCGTGGAGCTGTCCCTGAAGGAAATCGGGGAGCTCGAGCGGGAGGTTCTGGAGGGTATCTTCTCGAAGGAACTGCTTGCGGTAGTCAGGGCCATCGAATTGGCGATCGAGGTCAGGGGTTCGGGAATCGGAATCGACATGATGGTCGATAACATGGGTGTAGTCCTGGCGATTCTGAAGGGCCACTGTCGACTCTTCGTGGGAAACGTGCTCCTTTCAAAGTTGTTTAAATTGCTGGAGGGACACGGGGCCACGTTGAGAGTCAGATGGGTGCCAACCCATTTGCAGGCGGCGGACCCATACACGCGAGGCTTACACCCGTCGAATACCCTTGTCGTCCCGCAGTCTACCATCGACGAGCTCGCTAATCTGCGGGGGCCCTTAGGGACCCTAATCCCGTTCGTGAGAAAAAGCGAAGAATAACAACACCTTCTTTTTTCCATCTATCTTTGTCAAGAGCTGCAACTCAACTATTCTTGAAAGTATGCCAATACTGCAGGGAATAGTTGACTAGACCTCTTGAGTTTGTGCTGACCACGAATAGGGGAGTCGGGAGAACCTACAAAGCCAAAAGCAGGACCGACCCCCCCGTTCGTGAGAAAAAGCGAAGAATAAAACCCGTTCGTGAGAAAAAGCGAAGAATAAAAACACCTTCTTTTTTCCATCTATCTTTGTCAAGAGCTGCAACTCAACTATTCTTTGAAAGTATGCCAATACTCAGGCTATTAGCTTCATTTTTCCTCAGTTTTCCAAATTCCATCTCAATAGCCAATTTGCTTTTTCCGCTCTGAAATCGAGAAGCCTCCGTCCAGGCCACCCGAACCTTCCAAAAGGGGGGGTCCGGGGGGCTCCGCCCCCCGGCAAACGGTACGGTACATTTAGGTGGAGAAATTAAGCATATCGACCAACGTACTGGTGGCACTGTTTGCCTCTGTGTGACCCTCGCCTCCCCCTGGTGCACACTCCTGAAGCCAACAGCCCATTTCAAATTCATCCACCACTCAGATACTGTGTGCTGGTAAATCATTGGCATGAGTAGATGCAGACCGGAGATCACACGGAACAAGGCACTTGTGTCAACTCGGAAAGAATCTGTCAAGAATTCCGGGCTGCTTCTGAGCTTCGTCTCTCACTCGGCACCCACAGCAGCCCCAAACTTCTGCCAGCCAGCCCACCATGCCCAGCGGCGACCCACCGATGGCCAGCCCCTGACCGCCAGCCAGCTGGCCTAACCCACGCCTCCACCGGACCCCCACGACTTTTTTCATCGAAGGTCGTTTTTTGCACTTTGTTTTAATTTTTTATTTTTTGAGCCGCCCGGATTTCCAAATTCCGTCAGCTGACGGAATTTGGAATGGGGAGCTAATGCCCTGCCAATACTGCAGGGAATAGTTGAATAGACCTCTTGAGTTTGTGCTGACCACGAATTGGGGAGTCGGGAGAACCTACAAAGCCAAAAGCAGGACCGACCCCCCCGTTCGTGAGAAAAAGCGAAGGATAAAAACACCTTCTTTTTTCCATCTATCTTTGTCAAGAGCTGCAACTCAACTATTCTGATGCTTGTGCCTGTCTGAGTCTGGTCTGCGTTCTCGTGGCTCGCTCCCATGGCACTGGAAAGCTCGAACCTACAACACTCACAGTACCCACAACCCACCGCTGCCACAGCTCCACAAGTCGCTGCCACAGCTCTTCACACAAAATCCCTTCAGTGGGTTTCACTAAAGGGAAGCCCCCCTGCACGCAGTGTTTTTGATCTGTGGGGCTAAAGTACGTGCGCTCGGCTAAAGGCCGGCGCGGGGCGAGACTGGAGGCAGCAGTTAAAGTTCGGGAAACAGTAAAGTTCGGGCGAAGCCAAGTTCGGGCGCAGCTGAGTTCGGGCGAAGCAAAGTTCCGGTGAAGCAACGCAAAGTTCGCGGGAGAAGCAAAGTTCGGGTTCTGGTGATGCTGACTCGGGCGGAGCTGAGTTCGGCGTGTGGTAGCAAGTTTAGTTTTGATGCACAGTACCCGGGGGGGAGACCCTAAGTTCTGGTGAAGCAAAGCAAAGTGCGGGCGAAGCAATTCGGGTTCTGGTGACGCTGAGTTCGTGTGGTAGCAAGTTTAGTTGTGATGCACAGTACCCGGGGGGGACTTTCATGCCGGCCTCCTGAGTTCGATGTTGGAAGAGGCAGATTTCGACTACCAGTAGGAATTTTGCTCAGCTCGCTTTGAATGCTGTTTTGAAAACACCGGTGGCAGCACCAGCCGCATTCAGAACAGGCGATGTGCAGCCAACAACATTTTGCGGAGGAAAGGAAGTTCATCTGTCGAGAATCCTGCAGACAGCGAACTTTCACTCCACACAAGCAGGACGCGCAAATTGTTCAGTACTACTACCTGATCGCTCTGGCGCAGTACAAAATGGAGGACCTGGGCGCGAGCATCAGCTTGTGCAACAAGATCCTCCGTTTCCGCCCGTCGCATTCGCAGGTATGCCTTTTCCGGTCTGCAATTGCACCCGCCGCACGGGTTGTTCCTGTCGCTGCTTAGGAAGAAGATCGTGCGCCGGGTCGGATACCTCAGAGTCGAGATCCCGAGCTCGTGGTTGCATCCACAGCAGCTCGTGGTACACCTCTGAGGAGTGGTATCCAACCACATACTACCACGTAGTACCACAGGTGCTACAGGTCTGTAGGTAGTATGTAGGTACGAATCCATCACCACGTAGCACTAACAGCCTAAATTTATTTACACGGTGAAGTTCAGCCTCCGAAGCTGGACTTAAAGCTGAGGTTTTAAAAAGCGGTCGCACTCGCTTTTCGGGTGTGTAAATATTGACACGAGTTTTTGGTTGCAGTACCCGTGCTTTTCCGATCCATTTGCACACCACCGCAGACGCTCGCTCTCCACAGGCTTGCGACCAAGCGAGCCGACGAGCAAAAAGCGAAGGAAACGATGGTCGGCTTCGGGCTCGCAGCGGTAGGTGTTCTAGCAGTCGGCCTTCTTGTGTATGCAGCCCCTCCGATTGTGCCGACCTCTCCTTTAACCCCATTCCGACGAGCTGGACATGATAACCTCAATGTAACCAGCCAAATTGGACTGAATAACAGTCAAATTTGACTGAAAAACACTGTAACCTCAATGTAACCAGCCGAATTCGACTGTAACCTCAATGTAACCAGCCAAATTTGACTGAAAAACAGTGTAACCCCAGTGTAACCAGCAGAGTTTGACTGAAAACCAGGGTACCATTATGAGACGATGCCACGAATGAAAAGGATCTTTGAAAAAGACGAAAAAAGGCAAAGAAAGACATCGTGGGAAGATATGACAGACACCCTCAGGAACCCATAAACGCTGTCGTTGGGGGAAAATCCATGTAAGAATTTTTGTCCATACAACAAAGCATTAGCCTCCCACCCCCTTCGGAAGATTCGGGTGCCTCCCTGGAGCACCTCAAGCTTCTCGGTCTCAGAGCGGGAGAATAAAATTGGCCATTGAGACAGAATGTGGAAAACTGAGGCAAAATGAAGCTAATAGCCTGATGCCATACAAGGGGCTATAAAGAAGTATCTCGTCCATACAAGAGACGTTTCCGAAATCAGGTGTCCATACAGAGGGTTTTGGAAGGTTTGCTGTCCATACAAGGGGCTCTACCCAATATATATAAATGATGGACCAAGGAATGATAAAGCAGGGGCCTTTGAGCGTCAAGACGGGTAACGCGCACCCAACGACCACAAACCCGCTGTATCACTCTTGGCCCTCAGCCAGCGAGGGCGCCATAGGCGGTGAACCGTGCTGGGTGCACACGGCGCGGCGCTAGCCGGCCGCGCCGGCTGTTTTTTTTTTGGCTGTTTTGGTGTGACCTGTTTCCAGTTTTCGTCGGGGTTGTTGCGGAATTCTCGCCCCAAAAAAGAATCGGGAAGGTGTGACTGACATTCTGTGATCCTGTTGGTTCGGGCTTGTTCAGGAGTGCTACCATTTACCGGGATATTAGTAGTCGTCGAAGCCAGCCCCACCCCGAATCCTTCTGGTGTCGATTCGCGGTGGTCGCGCTCGTCTAGCCATGCGTCTTGCTCCAATTCCCTCAGTAAACTGCAATAAGTACTCCCCGAAAACCGAAGGAACGCAGTACGCAAGAACTCCGCGCAAACTACGCCGGAGCACCGCAAATACGGGGCTAATGCAGGGCTACGTTTTCATACTCCATACGGTCGCGTCCCCCTCCTTTTGGTCGCCTGGTCTGCGCAGTTCGTGCGTATAAGTCGATCTTTGAGTGCGTGAGCCCCTCCGAAGAAAGGTCCATCACACTAGTTCCAAGCTACTTAGCCCGGGTCTCTGGGTCGCGTCCCCCTCCTTCTTTTGGTCGCCTGGTCTTGCGTCTTGTTGATCCGTCCGGGCTGGGGGCTTCGCGCTTCCCCTTCGTCTTGCATCACCTCGTCTCCACTCCCTGCCGCACGGGCTCCTACGTTTTGTGCCACCTGCGACGCGGGTCGCTTTACTGCCTTTCTGCGCGACGGCTGCTCTGTACTCGTTGCCTTATCCGCGATTGCCGCTTCTCGTACCGACCGCGCCTGCCTTTCCTGTTCTGCCTTTCGCCTCTGTGGTCCGTCGGCCGCCTCAGCTCGGGCGTCCTGCTGTGCTGTCTGGATCTCCTCGTCTTCCTTCTTACGTTGCTTGGCACTCCGTGCCGCCCGCGTCGCTTGCGGCGCGGGCCTCTTCAGAGCCGGTCGTCCTCGTGCGCGCTGTTCCGCCTTCGTATCCTGGTTCGCGCCCTCTGCCTCCGGCGCACCTCGTGACACTTCCTTGCCCTGGGCGGTGTTCCTCTTCGAGCTCCTCCCTCCTCGTCCCGCCTGATTCTCCTGTTCCGCTAAGGTGAACCACTTCTGGGCCCGTCGCCCCCTTTCCTCGTCCGATGGGTACCACTTTTTGAAATCGAATTTTCCTAGTCTCTCCCCGTCTTCCCTGCGCTCTGCTTGTACCTTTCCGTGTTCTGCCTTCGTGTACTCTCCTGCCGACACCTCGAGCCCTCGCAGCGCTTGCAGGGTATCTCTGCCCAGGATACAGCGCCTCTCCAGACCCTCCGTCCACCGTCCTGACGCGCCGAGCCGCCGAAGCCAACCTATTGATTTCTTTCTTGCCGGCAAAAGCTCCCCATCGTGGGTTCCTTGGAGCGTCTTGAGCATCCCCAACAGCGTCCTCATTTTTCCCGCGAGCGCAGCTCCTCCATGCGCTTCCCCTTTCTGGCCTGCGTCCTCCTCTCCGTCCTCTGCGTCTTCCGGCCCAACCGCCTTCTGTCCGCGTCGCGGCAGGTCCATTCCGGATTCGACTTCAAAGTCAACGGCGAGTTCTATGAACGTCACCGCCATCTCTTCCTCGCTCTTGGCCCAACGTAGACCCGCCAGCCAATGCGCCAGCGCTAAGTATAGCGCCCTTCCAT
>JAPJBO010001158.1:0-63518 GCA_030068145.1 Diplonema papillatum | reverse complement strand
ATCCTTCTGTTCCAGGTCATGGAGCAACTTGCCAGCAACAACATTAGCCCGGAATCGCATGCTTCGGGCAAGGGCGTGCTGTTTTAGCTCGTCAAGAAGCAACTTCTCATCAGCTTCCTGACATGCAGACACAAGCTTGTCTTTGCTCCAGTTTTGGCAGGACTTGATACCTCGCCGTTCAGCTTGCTGCACAAGCGCATCCTTCGCCAATGACTGTCTGCATCGAATCGCCAAGGAATCCTTTTGATGAAGTCATTGCGTTCTGCCTGCCACTTTTTCCTGTCGTCATGAGAAACTTGCTTCGCCTTGTAGTGGGTCAACTTCAGCAAACCGCATCGGTCTTTCCTCGCCTGGATAGTTTCTATCCTTTGCGCAGCATATTGCTGAATTGTCTTTTGGTGCTCGATGATGCATTCATCGCGGATGCGCGTGTTTGTCTGCTGTTGCAGGTGACGTTTCATGGATCCAACGGTGCCCTCTATGAGACTCGGTCCTAGCTTTACGGGTCTTGGGGTATCCGCTGTTGCCTTGCTGTACATGGTCAGCTCTGCAACAATGCCGCAGGCAAACCTGTGGGCAACAGAAGACAGGAAAGCTGAATCTGTTGCCTCGTCTATGGGTTTAATGGTTGGCATCTGCACGCCGGGACCTCCGTAATAGCTCGCAATAGAGCCAGCCGCGTCTAAGTGGGCTTTCATACGCCGAATGAACTGCTGAACGGAGTTCCGCTGGCACACAAACTTTACTTCCGGGGCCTTCGTAGGAAATGTCACACCTCGTCTCGCTTTTTCCATCCACAGCGGATTCCCGAAAATGTCCTTTCCAGTTCGAATTTTTGTGAAATAGAGACCCAGGGTAGCCATCAAATCGCTGGCAAAGCCGGCAGTAAAGTCGTCGTCGAGTACTTCTTCCCCAGCGTACTGCCAGATTCGCCTCAACGCCGGATATGCAATGATCTCAAATGCTAAACCTATTCGACGGAAGCGCTCCTGGGTACCACGAGGAGTCAGGTACATGACGATATTCTTCTTTTTTTTCGAATACTCTGTCGTTTCATCAAAGCTGCCGAGGAAGTCCAAGTACCATCCCAATAGGGTCTTCTGACCAACGGTGCATGATAGAGACCACGCGGCTGCCCAGGACGTTCCGAATCTCCCTGTCGTCGCCCTCTGCCACAACACACCTTTCAACTCCGGGCCGCCCTGTTCCCGCAGCCATACAGCAAATGCAGGTGAAGATGCCACGTCGTTCGCTGCTGCACACAGGAACGTCATCTCCTTCCCAATCTTGAGCTCGGTCACAACCCTGCTCATCGTCCGATGCAACCTGTGCACTGGTTCGTATACCCGGGGTTGTTTGAGGCCCCCCACACCTGCTCCGCGGTCCGTAAACATACAGCAGAAGCGGTCTTGCTCGAAAAAGGCATCAGGGCCGAGAACGCCAAGCCCTCGAAGTTCTTGCGTGAGAGACGAGAAGTAGCAACAGATTTCTGTCACTGCGTCTTCCACCATGCTGCCATCGTGCACGGTTGAAAGGCACGCCTTCAGGAAATGGTGCCTTTGTGATGTTCCTTGCATCCAAGTTGCTGTCAAGTGGATTGCATGCCAATTCTCGTTAACAGGTGTGCTATCGTGCTGCAAGGCGACATCCTTGTCTTCGATGGCACACAAAAACGAGATATCACGCGCAACCAGGTTGCTCTGCCATGCTCGCTCAACCCTGAAACGACTCACTTTTACTCGCTGGATAATGAGGAGTACCCGGGGTATGCGTCGGATCTTGACATCTTCCGCCATCAGGCTGTCTACGATACCTCGCAGTTCTCCGTCGGCCAGGCCTCCGCCGTCCGTCACCACAGCGCGATTCTTGTCGAGGACTGGTACAAGCACGCAATGGCCGCAACTGAGCTTCCACAAGTCCTCTTGAGAACAACAGGACAGTCGGCCAGACAAACTGTTGAAGGGGGGCCGGTAGCGAGGCGCACATATGTCCCAGCAAGCGCGTAGCCAACCGACTTCGCAAGTCCTACGATAGCGTTCCAGTCAGCATTCTCGACGAGAAAACCTTCATGGCGCATTCCACACGGCTTCACGAAAGTAACGTCAATCTTCATCTCCCCGTTGTTCCAGGCTTTCCTGACTCGCTCTCGTTCCTTTTCCTGCAACAAACCCCTGCATTGGTTTTGAACACACCGACATTACAAACGTTAATTTCTCTTCGTCAGCTAGTCGAATACCCGAGTTGCCGCCGGATAGACAGGCCGTCGCTTCCAATGGACATCCAGAACAAAAGAGAATTGAGACAACAAAAAACTATAATTGATCGTCGGGAACACACAAAAAAAGAAATGCCTTTACGATGGAGGCTATCACCAGAAAGCTAGATTTTTGCCTCTTTGCGTGGGTTCTCGACCTCTGCTTCCTCGTCTGCCTTTCGTTTGAAGCCAACCATTTCAAACATCTTTTTGGCGTTGGCCTTTTCTTGTTCGGACATGCCCCTTGTGAGATCCTTCCTGGCCGCCACCTTCTTCTTATTTTTAGCAGCTTCTTTTTCTCTGAAAGCTTTTAGGTCTGCTTTCGCGTTCTTTGACAGCTTCTTGGCGAACTTCGGGCATCGACAACCGTGTCGTACAAACGACGTCCCGTCAGAAAGCCTGTCCGGCGGGTTGCTGACCTTTGTGCCACAAATACAAAGCACCCAAGAGGGTCCGAACTTCAGCCCCACCTTGCCGAACCTGTCACACAGCGCCTCCTCCAACTTGTTCGTAATCATCGAGCTACTGTCCGCCCGCGATGTGTATGAGTTGTCGTGCACTTCCGCGTCGTGTGTTAGCAGGTGCTTTCGGACGTGCTTTGCCGAGTGCTTTTTCAGCTCCAAACGGACCACTATATGGAGGTTCAACTTCTTTTCGACGACCTTTTGTAGTCCCGCGTCGTTGAGCACTTCCGTCTCGTCGTCGCGCTCCTTATAAAACCAGCGACGTGCGACACCGGTAGCCCCCCTAAGGAAAGGAGCGTCTTTCTTTTCTGCAAGCTGGTTTCCGCATTCCAGCAGGTGCGGCCGTATTGTGGACTCGTGGAACGTTTGCAGCGAGCCGTTAGTCATAAAGTCGGCGTTGTACTTCATGTCTTCTTCCTTCAGGTCGATGGTGTCGCTTTCTTCGGTCTCGCTGTTGTCGTTCTCCTCACGCTCTTCCGTCGTGCGGACTTGGAGATATTTCGTAAAGCAGTGAAACGTAACGCCGATACAGAATTGCATTTTACGCTTTTGAATTTTGTTTCGTGCCTTTATTTGGGTACTTTCTTTTGTAGCCAGTTCAATGGAAACGATCATTTTACGAGAGAGATGATTTGCGCTTTATTTAGAGTTCGAGCTCGCTTGAGATTCCGGATGCAAAAGTCACCTGTAAGGCGATTGCATCGTATTGGGGTCACATTTCGTTTAGGCTACAGCAGCAGATGTTAGAACACAGAGAAGCATTTCATAAAGCTGTCTAGCTTTATTATGCAATGCTTCTCTGTTAAATTTAGGGTCAACGACAAAACGGATTCTATATAACTGGATTACGACAAAGTGGATTATTAGTGGATTATAATCCAGTAATAATCCACTTTGTCGCTTTTGATAATCCACTTTGTCGCTTCTGACAACCGGCATGAATTATATAGGGGGACCCTTTCACAAAAAGTTCCCACAGGGAAAGTGACTATTTTGAGCTGTTTGAGTTCATTGAAACCATCAAAAGTGAGCTTAGGTCCGTCATACGGGGCGACAAAGTGGATTAGGCGACAAAGTGGATTGGCGACAAAGTGGATTATAATCCACTTTGTCGTAATCCAGTTATATAGAATCCACTTTGTCGTTTTCCCTAAATTTAAACGCGCCGGTTTGAAGACCCCTGGCGCCCCTGTCCACCAACACCCCCAAAAAGCCCCAAACCCTTTAGCTAACTCCAAAGCCCCCGCAGTCTGAGGGAAACATGAGACCTATGCCCCTCAAGAACCACCAAAAAAAAAAAGGACACCCCAAGGCCAGTTCCCCGTAGTTCCCCCGTAGTACCCCATGGTTATACCGATCACACCAGCTGCCGTGTCTTTTTTTTTTAGTACTAACAATCTTGTGGGTTGCCCTTCAACGTATTGCGCAGGCTAAAAAGACGTAGGCAGCGAGTTTTGGTGGTTGATCAGAATTCCTTGCCTGAATACAAACAGGGTAAATACAAGTGGGAAAACGATCAACCGGCACGCACAAAAAAAAAACGAAGCGCCTGTCTTTTTCTACACACCCAGCTTGCAGACGATGTCTTCGTGGTTGAGGTTGTAGATGTAGATGAGGTTGTCCTCGGATCCGACGGCGACGTGCGGTGAGAACGGCGAGATCGACGGCCACGACAGGAACGGCGCCACGTCGGTGGAGAACGCTCGGTGCCCGGCGAACTGCTTCACGACGGTTCCGCCGCGCGCGGACACCAGCTGCAGGACGGGGCTCTGCGAGATGGGGCGCACCGCGTTGTAGTGGTACTGGCTGGTGCTCCGCTTGTACGGACGGAGGTTGAGCAGCAGGTACTCTGTTGATGGGTGCACGGCCAGCCCGATGATGGGGCCCAGGCACTGCTTCAGCGGCGGCCGCGTCTCCGACACGAGCGTGTCCGACAGCGGGAACTGGGGCGACCCGGGCGCCGCCGGCGTGTAGTACGTGGTCGCGTCGCTGGCTTCCGACATCGGCGTCGTCGGGGATGCTGGGGACTTCAGCAATTCAGCGTCGGCCTGCTTCGGGAGGTGCAGCTCGATGCTGTTCGACGACTCGACCACAGTGACTTCCGGGCAGTTCTTCTGCGCTTTTTCGTTGATCGGCGCCATCCCGACCTTGCAGCACTGTCCCGTCATCTTCCCTCCGGTGACGAACACGGCGAACGTCTCGCCTGATTCGGTGACGAGCGGCGCCGGGCAATGCACGGTGTTCACGCCGCTGAACTTGACGGTGATCGTCCGGACCAGCGAGAGCTTGTCCGTGCCGGCAGGGGTCGTGGAGATGGAGTAGAACGCCAGCGTGTGCGAAGACGGTGCGCCGACGAGCAGGTGCGAGCGGGAGTGCCCGCAGAGGAACTCGGTATCGGAGTACCACCGGGCGTAGCAGTCGAAGTCGATGCAAGGGATGGCTTCGGGAATGCACTGCCGCTTCGCGACGTTGAAGCAGATGGCTTTGTCGTACGTAGTCGAGAGGAGCAGCCGTTTCGAGTCCGGCGACCAGTCGACCATGGCAATCGACCCGCTTTCGCACGTGGCCTTCCAGTAGACCGAGAGCTTGACCTCCTGCTTCGAGCCCATCCACCGCCTCCCGCAGCGCTGCAGCTTGTAGATGGCGTACTCGCCCCCCCTGCAGCCGGCCGCAAGCATCGTCCCGCACGGCGACCACTTCACCACCCACACCTCGTCGTGGCACCGGTTCAGCGTCAGCCCGCAGCGGAGGTTCCCCGCGTGCGCCATGTTGTACCACACCTCCCGCTTCCAGCTGGCGCAGCAGCTCGCGGCCAAGTGGAACGGGACGTGTTCCAACCGCAGCCGGCGGACCCTCTGCGCTAGGTGCGCGCACGGCTGGTACCCAGTGCACGCGCAGGAGTCGACGCCGCAGTGCGCCGAGAACGCGTCTGTCGCTGCGGTCGCGTCTTGGTGCTCCAAAAAGTGTGCCGCCGCATCAAACGGCCCGGCCTTGTGCGGGGCCGAGCCGCCGCCCGTTGCGGACTTGGACGCTGCGGGGGTGCAGGGGATGGGCTCCGGCGGCGCGGGCGTCCACGACTTCGCGTACACGGACTTCCAGATCACGCCGTCGTACAGGCGCAGCGCGCACTCGAAGGCTTTGCACACCCGCTCCAGCGATAGGAGGTCGCGCACGTCCAAGCAGCTCAGGACCACGAGCAGCACTTCTCTGGGCATGCTCTCCAGCGCATGCCTCGAGTGCCTCCGCGCTACTGCGGGCATTGGGTTAGTTTTTCCCCCCCCTTGAGCCTCGGCGTGAGACTTCTTCTTTGCCCTTTTAGCGTTTTTCTAGAGTTATCCCGTCTTAGTTTTTGTGGTTTAAAGGTCTTCTTTGCCTTTTTGGCGTTTTTCTAGAGTTATCTCGTCTTAGTTTTTGTGGTTTAAAGGTTTGCCGCCTGAAACCCTTCGAGCTCGTCGTCGAACGCAGAAAACAAGAGCAGACTGCCTCGAGTCCCATTCTCATGTAATCGTCCCTACTGTAGTTTCAAGCCGAAGCGACTCAAGGAGTGAGGAGGCCGACCCGCCTGGACGCTGCGGGGGTGCAGGGGCGTCCACGACTTCACGTACACGGACTTCCAGATCACGCCGTCGTACAGGCGCAGCGCGCACCAGCTCCAGCGAAAGGAGGTCGCGCACGTCCAAGCAGCTCAGGACCACGAGCAGCACTTCTCGGGTCATGCTCTCCGGCGCATGCCTCGAGTGCTTCCGCGCTACTGCGGGCATTGGGTTAGTTTTTCCCCCCCCTTGTGCCTCGGTGTGAGACTTCTTCTTTGCCCTTTTAGCGTTTTTTTTTTAGAGTTATCGTTCTAGTCTTAGTCTTTTTGTGGTTTAAAGGTTCACTGCCAAAAATCCTTCGAGCTCGTCGTCCAACCCAGACAAAAGTGAGAACGCGTGTGCAGAGCTAGCGGGTTGCACTTTTTGACTGAGAGCACTAGACCTCGTCCGTGGAGGCTACTGGCGGACCAACGCAGATAACAAGAGCGGACTGCCTCGAGTCCCATTCTCGTGTTATCGTCCCAGGCAGACTCCCTGTAGTTTCAAGCCGAAGCGACTCGAGGAGACCCGCCTGGACGCTGCGGAGGTGCAGGGATGGCTCCGGCGGTGCGGGCGTCCACGACTTCGCACAGACTTCCAGATCAGTCGTACAGCCGAGCGCGCAATCGAAGGCCTTGCACACCCCCTCTGACCCGCTGTCAAAGCACTGTGGTCCGGGTGGGCGGAATTCGCATCCCACAAATCTCCAGGCTACGCCGTCATACAGCCGGAGCGCGCACTCAAATGCCTTACAGCGCATGCGGGCAGGGAAACACAAACACGTGAGCGGATGAGTGTACGGTACGGTGTCGCGAGTGCACGTTGCCGTCGCAAGCGGTGCGAACGGAAGAAATACATGCGGCGAGTGGGGAGTGCATTCCCATTACAAAAAATGGTGGATTGAGCGCACGGCAGAGGCAAACGAACAACAGCGGGGCAGGGGAACCACCCCTAACTTGCGATGACGAACGAGGGGCCGCCGGCGACAATCCTCCGCACGGAAATGTCCGAAGCATCAGGACTTCCGAGTTCTGCGAATGGTTGTCGATGATCGTACTGTCAGTGCGGGACCAAAGCCACGGACGCTAATGTGCGCGACACAAGCAGAGTACGGCAGCCTCGTTTCGGCATAGGCTTCCATCTTCGTGAGTGACAGTCAGCAACTGCGCAGCAGGAATCCTGGGGGGCAGACGCCTTCTCGTACCCGCGGCACACCGAGGGGGGTCATGCCTCGTGCATATCGAAGTCGAATTGACATTCCGCCTCGTTGGCGGGCGAGGTCGCTGACCGGGCGTCCGTCTCATGCTCTATTTCCTTTCACTGCCTTCCCAGCAGGCCTTACGTTCAGCATGCTGAAGGTACTGATTTCAGCACGTTAACTTTCTTAGTTTCTTTTTGTACACGTGCTGAATCAGTACGTGTACACGTGCTGAAATCAGTACGTTATCAGCACGTACTATCTTTTCTGCAGATTCATCTGGGGAGCCAAACCACAGTAACGGCAGATCCTGCTGTTGCTTACCGCAACACTGGAGGGTTGAGGCCGGAGAGGAGGCAGAGGCAAGGACATGCACCACTGGCAGGTGATCTATTTTCTTTTTTGCCTGACCCTACGTACTGATTTTCAGTAGGTATTCAGCTCCAAGACAAAAGAGCTGCGTAAGCCCTGCATCCCAGGTGGAAGCGCGTGTGTGTTGGCCCCACATCTGTGTTAAGGTAGATAGATGGACGCGATGCGCACATTGGCTTCGTCTCGCCTGCTTTCTCCCAGCTACGGGCGGCCCGTGCAGATCTTTTCGAAGAACTGGGTGGATACAACAGTGCATCAAATGGGTCGGAGGCAACTTCCGATTGCACTGTGTCCTTGCGACAGGTGGTGAAGGAGGGAGTAAGCTGGCTTGGATGTCTATGCATGACAGACAAACCCGTTTCGTCGGGCGTACGCGAGTCGGGAAACTTGGTGTATCGTACCGTTTTCTTCCGTTTCGACCGGCAGGCGCTTCGACAGCAACGTGAGCGTGGTGTGTGGGCTATACTACCCTCAGGGGGGTTACCACAACATGGCTGAGTACGAGGGAATGCTGGCGGGGTAGAGGATGCTGAAGGAACCGAAGGAGCGCAGTGTGTTATGCGCGGAGACTCGGCGTTTTTGTAGTCGGGCCAACAACGCCGGCTATTGGCGGTTTTCAGAAGACTTGAAGCCGCTGCTGACCCACTGGTCTCACAGCATCAGCCACCCACAGCACACACGGAAGCCGCCACCAAACGCTGGCCGGCTAGTCATGCCGGTGCAGATGTAAATCTAGCTTCGCGGACTCGTACGCCCTGCGAACATCATCCGGGATGGGCACCGGCCGCTGTGTCTTGACGTCTGTCCAGATGTGCACAGACTTCAAGAGCGCCAAAACCTTTTTGGTCGTCCTCGAAGATGCCCAGGCGACCACAGCACATGGAAGCCACCAGCAAAAAAAACGCTGACCGGCTAGTCATGCCGGGGCAGATGCAAATCCAGCTTCGCGGACTCGTACGCCCTGCTAACATCGTCCGCCGCTGCGTTTTGACGTCTGTCCAGACGTGCACAAACTTAAAGAGCGCCAAAACATTTTTGGTTGTCCTCGAAGATGCCCAGGCGACCACAGCACATGGAAGCCACCAGCAAAAAAAAACGCTGACCGGGTAGTCATGCCGGGGCAGATGCAAATCCAGCTTCGCGGACTCGTACGCCCTGCTAACATCGTCCGCCGCTGCGTTTTGACGTCTGTCCAGACGCGCACAAACTCCAAGAGCGCCAAAACCTTTTTGGTTGTCCTCGAAGATGCCCAGGCGACCACAGCACATGGAAGCCGGCTAGTCATGCCGGTGCAGATGCAAATCCAGCTTCGCGGACTCGTACGCCCTGCTAACGTCGTCCGGGATGGACACCCGCTGCGTTTTGACGTCTGTCCAGACGTGCACAAACTTAAAGAGCGCCAAAACATTTTTGGTTGTCCTCGAAGATGCCCAGGTGACCACAGCACATGGAAGCCACCAGCAAAAAATACGCTGACCGGCTAGTCATGCCGGTGCAGATGCAAATCCAGCTTCGCGGACTCGTACGCCCTGCTAACATCGTCCGGGATGGACACCCGCTGCGTTTTGACGTCTGTCCAGACGTGCACAGACTGATAGAGCGCCAAAACATTTTTGGTTGTCCTCGAAGATGCCCAGGCGACCACAGCACATGGAAGCCACCAGCAAAAAAAACGCTGACCGGCTAGTCATGCCGGGGCAGATGCAAATCCAGCTTCGCGGACTCGTACGCCTGCTAACATCGTCCGCTGCGTTTTGACGTCTGTCCAGACGCGCACAAACTCCAAGAGCGCCAAAACCTTTTTGGTTGTCCTCGAAGATGCCCAGGCGACCACAGCACATGGAAGCCGGCTAGTCATGCCGGTGCAGATGCAAATCCAGCTTCGCGGACTCGTACGCCCTGCTAACATCGTCCGGGATGGACACCCGCTGCGTTTTGACGTCTGTCCAGACGTGCACAAACTTAAAGAGCGCCAAAACATTTTTGGTTGTCCTCGAAGATGCCCAGGCGACCACAGCACATGGAAGCCACCAGCAAAAAAAACGCTGACCGGCTAGTCATGCCGGGGCAGATGCAAATCCAGCTTCGCGGACTCGTACGCCCTGCGAACATCGTCCGGGATGGACACCGGCCGCTGCGTCTTGACGTCTGTCCAGACGTGCACAAACTTCCCGAGCGCCGACGCCTTTTGGTTGTCGCCCTCGAAGATGCCCAGGCGGTAGATGCAGCTGCTGCTGCCGATCTTTTCCACCGCGACCCCGACGTTGACGTCGCTGGGGAAGACGATCGGCTGAAAGTAGTCGCACTTGGAGGACACGACGAACGGGCGGGAGCCTGTCAGGTCCGCTGCTTGCGCGGCGTGCAGAAACCGCACAACAGACGTGTCGATGAAGCTGTAGTATTGCACGTTGTTCACGTGACCGAACGGATCCTGGTCCATCCACCGCGTTTGGATCGTGTTCCAGTACTTGTACGTCGCTCTTCGAATCAGATCCGCCTTCATTTTATGGACCGGTCTTCGTCTTTCGCCAACGGCACCGCTGTTCCTGGCGTAAAGAGATTCTGAGGTTGCAAAGACGGGTACATTCTGGAGGCCTCCAGCTAAACCGTTCTGGGTTTCGGGGAAGAAAAGCGTTTTGTTTTATTCTTTTGTGTTCTACGAAACGGGCGGGAGTCTGTCCTTGTCCAGGTCTGCCGCTCGCGCGGCGTGCAGAAACCGCACAACAGACGTGTCGATGAAGCTGTAGTATTACACGTTGTTCACGCGACCGAACGGATCCACCGAGTTTGGATCATGTTCCAGTTCTTGTACGTCGCTCTTTGAACCAGATCCGCCTTCATTTTATGGACCGGTCTTCGTCTTTCGTCAACGGTACCGCTGTTCCTGGAGTGATTCTGAAGTTGCAAAGACGGGTACATTCCAGAGGTCTCCGGTTAGGACGTACGGGGTTTCTGGGACGAAACGGGCGGGAGCTTGTCCACGTCCAGGTCTGCCGCTCGCGCGGCGTGCAGAAACCGCACAACAGACGTGTCGATGAAGCTGTAGTATTACACGTTGTTCACGTGACCGAACGGATCCACCGAGTTTGGATCATGTTCCAGTTCTTGTACGTCGCTCTTTGAATCAGATCCGCCTTCAGTTTATGGACCGGTCTTCGTCTTTCGTCAATGGTACCGCTGTTCCTGGAGTGATTCCGGTTAGGACGTACGGGGTTTCTGGGACGAAACGGGCGGGAGTCTGTCCATGTCCAGGTATGCTGCTCGTGAGGCGTGCGCAGGGCTGCTGGGGGTTTGCAGATTTCTGAGTGTGTTGAACCGGGGCACGTAACACATTACACACACCTGTCGCCCTGGGAGCACTCCCAGGGCGACAGGTGATTCGCGACACTCTCCCGTATGAGCGAGTCTAGGAACAGGACTCAGAACTGCGACCTGGATAGCGTCTGCCGATCATGACAAGTGCTTGCACCAGGAGTTAGGGAGAGCCAGGCAAGTTCACGACTCAGAGACCGAGAGTTCTCCGAGCGAAAGCTTTCGCCAGACTTGTTCAGGCGCGAGGGAGCTGCAAAGTTGCAACACCGGGTGGCTTCGGATCCGCTATGTTCCACTCGCCTTTTTCCAGGAGCTGTCGCTTTTCCTGCGCTGTTTGACCCTTAGCTTCGTTCGCAGGTTCTCAAAGGGCGAATGGTTCAGAAACAATTATTCAGGCGCGTGTGGCTCATTTTTACTTTGGCACGCACCCTTGTTCACTTACTGTTTTTAAGAGAGCAAGGTCACCGCCGATCCTTCGTGGCAGTGTGGCTATTTGCCCGAGCTTGGCCAAGTGGCCTTCTTTCAGTTCCCACGGCTGCTGTTTCGGTAGATAGTAGGTAGGCATAGATAATCTCAATGGCCCGGGGTCAAACACGTCTTTAAGAAGAGGACGCCGGCATTCGCAACAGAGTCACAGTTGCTTCCGCCGTTTGCATGTTTGATATGACTTTTCACCGTTGACGTTCAGAGCAGAAGTACTCTTGCAGGAACAACGTGCAATAACTGCGTCTCTTGCAGGAACAACGTGCAATAACTGCGTCTCTTGCAGGAACAACGTGCAATAACTGCGTCTCTTGCAGGAACAACGTGCAATAACTGCGTCTCTTGCAGGAACAACGTGCAATAACTGCGTCTCTTGCAGGAACAACGTGCAATAACTGCGTCTCTTGCAGGAACAACGTGCAATAACTGCGTCTCTTGCAGGAACAACGTGCAATAACTGCGTCTCTTGCAGGAACAACGTGCAATAACTGCGTCTCTTGCAGGAACAACGTGCAATAACTGCGTCTCTTGCAGGAACAACGTGCAATAACTGCGTCTCTTGCAGGAACAACGTGCAATAACTGCGTCTCTTGCAGGAACAACGTGCAATAACTGCGTCTCTTGCAGGAACAACGTGCAATAACTGCGTCTCTTGCAGGAACAACGTGCAATAACTGCGTCTCTTGCAGGAACAACGTGCAATAACTGCGCCTCTTGCAGGAACAACGTGCAATAACTGCGTCTCTTGCAGGAACAACGTGCAATAACTGTGTCTCTTGCAGGAACAACGTGCAATAACTGCGTCTCTTGCAGGAACAACGTGCAATAACTACGTACGCCGAGAGCGCCAGTCACAGCACCTTCAACCTGAGGAGCCCGAAGCTAACCAAAAACTGACATCCTCTAAGCCAATGCTGCCGGGTTAATGAGCTAGTTGGGTCCAAAAACAAAGGAAGGGGGAGAAACAGAAGAGTGGACGGGCTGCGCGGCACCCCTCTTCTTTGCCTTTCCTCCAGGTAGTTTGCAAGAACGTGCTTGGAATGGGTATGTGCTCAACACCGCACTGGTCCCGTCTGCGCCGTGTTTCGGTCCTTTAAGCCACGGACACATAAGGCGGACCATCATCAGCGCGGAACCTGAGTGTCTGCAGCCAGGACTGCGGTGTGAGTCTGGTTCTTCCAGGGAGGGGGCCTCTTTCTTCTTTTTTAGACTGTTTCGAGTTTTAAGGATCCGGTGTTTTTCCCTTGTGCCGCAGAAGTGCCGCAAAACAGGAGCAAATCCTTGCGGAAATGCACTTCATGTTGAATGGTCCGTCGAGGTGACGTACGTCTTATGCTGAAAACTCTTGGAGGGGGTCGCCCGGTGCTTATCTCGAGAGAGGCGACAGAGGCAATACGTGAGCCAATTCACCCTTTTATCCCCTGAAAATGACTTGAGCTCGATTACGTGGCAATTACGCTACGCTCGATTAGATTCTACCGTGCTTTACTAAACTGCGGTGAAGATTATCATCCATCCACAGATTCTTTGCATTCTAACGTCTGACAACTGCGACGCTTGACAACATTCGATCGAGCAGGAAGTGAACTTCAATAGAACTACTGGATATCGATTTTCTGTTTTGTCGAACGCATACGCCCCGGCACGAGAACCCAGATTTACTTCTGTTGCCGGTGGGCTACCTCTTTCGAGTTTTTGCAACTGGTGGGCCTCCTCGAGGATTCCCTACAAAGCGGGTGCTTATTCGAGAGAAGAAAAAAATGAAAACGGTGGAGGACAAGCTCGCTCATGAAATGCACTACTTCGTCCTTCGTGTTCCGAAGAAGCAAATGCACCTCTTGTTTGCATGCCGCAACCCGAAAGCGCAAGCGCTCAATAAAAGAGAGTTTTGCTTGTCCGGCGCGAAAGAAATGCGCGGCTATATCTTCCGTATCTTTCTGCACCGGGTTTCGTGAGCAAAACTCACCTGCTTTTTTATAAGTCTCGTACTGTACGCTGCCAACTACTAATTCCTGGCACCAACAATGTTTTGTTGGCACAAAACAAGGTGCCTCGTGTGATCCAAAGTTCTCGTCGGAACCGCGACTCGATGCGACAACTGGTCCCAGCTGTCTATCTAATTACCACCAAGAGCCGACATCGAAGAATCAAAAAGCAACGTCGCTATGAACGCTTGGCTGCCACAAGCCAGATATCCCTGTGGCAATTTTTCTGTCACCTCCGGCTTCATCCCTTGAACATGAAGCGAGACCAAAGGATCGTTAGGCCATGCTTTCACACCGAGGATCGGTAGTGAAGATCGTGTATCGAGCAAGCTTTTAAGCTTACGCTCTACGCGCTATTTCTGTTCCCGCTGAGCTTGCCTTAGGACATCAAAACAGAACAGAAGAGACGTGCACTCGTCGGAAGCGCGACTCGATGCGACAAGGCCTGAGTGTTGGTGCTCCGTCAGGGGTCCCTGTTCTCGTCACTGGCGCAGAAAGCCCGAGTGGTGGAGCAGCATTCCGTCGACTTCGAAACTTGGCTTTCCTCCAACCACACCTTGAAGGCTGTGTGAAGTTTCTTCTCTTATCGACTTTCGTGGTGCGCCGACTCTTTCAGTGAGAGATTGTGATCGCTGCGACTCAGGGAAAGGCCGCCGAAAGGCCACCCGGCGTGGACGTTTCCGTTGAATGTGATCGTTGTGACTCAGGAAAAGGCCACCCGACGCGGACGTTTGCATTGAACTCGTACCCGGGACCGACAGACCCGTCTGAGCCAAACCGCGAAACGCGTCGATGGCAAACCCACCAGAGAGAGAAAGGGTGCTCAGTTCCGTTCCCCGCTGGCGTTCTGCAGGTGGTCTTCGTTGGCCGCGTCCCGCTTCCAAAGGTCTGAGTCGTAACCTTCGGTCAACGCCTCGTCGCTCCCGTATTCCGCCATCCACTGGCGGAGGCCGCCGATAAGCGTGTAAACCTGCGTGTGCGTGTTATGTTCGCGGCTAGAGAAGAAATACAACTATCACTCCACCGCTCGGACTAGAACTCATAATTTACGTGGCGTCTCTCTTAAAAGGTGCACAAAATTTTTGGGCCGAACCACCTTAGAGCGCGGCGCCCCGCACGGGGGCTCGGGTCACAGAAAATTTCGAACCAGACGCCTGTACAAGTGGGGGCGTTTTTTTCGGGAATGACTTTTTCACCCCGCCGGTCGGACTTTGTGTCAAAATTTCCGGAAATTTTTTTCAAAATTTTTTTTTTCACCTTAGAGCGCGCCACCCCCACAGTCAAAGTGGGTCTTTTTTGTTGAACGCTAACATCCCGTTCGCTTTCGGTTCTAGAGTTAAAGTTCGCTTGCGAATCCGGGATTCTTGAGTCTCCGTGGGTGACCTTCGCCAAATAGGTACTTTTACACCGCACCGTCTGCGATAACCGTGTCCACCAGCGTGTGCGTGTTATGTTCAGCGCCAGCGCTTATTTCGACGCGGCTAGAGAAGAAATACAACTACTACAGTCAAAGGGGTCCTTTTTGTTGAACGCTAACATCCCGTTCGCTTTCGGTTTTAGAGTTAAAGTTCGCTTGCGAATCCGGGATTCTTGAGTCTCCGTGGGTGACCTTCGCCAAAAAGGTACTTTACACCGCACCGTCTGCGATAACCGTGTCCACCAGCGTGTGCGTGTTGTGTTCAGCGGTTTGCCCTCGGGTAGATTACCGGCCGCCCATGCTCGCTCAAAAGAAATGCTCGAGGGGCTGCTGCGCTTATTTCGACGGAGGCTAGAGGAGGAGAAACAATACATCTCGTGCCGAAGCGGGTCGTTTCGTTGAACGCAAACACAACTACTGTCAAAGTGGGTCTTGTTGAACGCTGACATCCCGGTTCACCTTCGGTTATAGATTTAAGGTTTGCTTCAGAATCCACTATTTTAGATCTCCGTGGGGGACCAAATGGGTTCTTTTGAAGCTAATACGTTAGGGTTGGGGGAGAGCATGCATGGTTTCTTTCGTGTGCGCGTTACTTACTTGTTTTGGCCAAGCCAGGTTCGTGAACAAGTTGTGGCCGGGCAACGACGTTTTGAAATACTCGAGGGACTGCCTTGTGCTCATTTCAAAGGAGGCTAGAGGGGGCGAGAACAATACAACTACAAAGCGGGTCTTTTTTGTTAAACGCTTACGCCCGCCACTGAACCCAGATTCACCTGTGTTTTCGTGTGGGCTACAGCACATTTACCTCCTTTTCCGTTCCATCGCAACTGGCAGTTTCCTCAAGCATTTCCTACAAAGCAGGTGCTTATACAAAATACTCGAGGGGCTGCCTTGTGCTTACTTCGAAGGAGGCTAGAGGGGGAGAAACAATACAACTACAAAATGGGTCTTTTTTGTTGAACGCTTACGCCCGCCACTAAACCCAGATTTACCTGTGTTTCGTGTGGGCTACAGCACATTTACCTACTTTGATGTTTTGCAGCTGGCAGCCTCCTCAAGTATTTCCTACAAAGCAGGTGCTGATACAAAAAAAAAAGAACTGCGCAAACCTCTGTGTCGTTTCCGGCCTCGTTGGTGACGGGGAGGTAAGCTGTGGCCGCGATCTGGTCCTGGTCGGGCGACTCAGCTGACACGAAGACGATGAACGAACGGTGCGCCCAGGCGGAAGCGCGGCTGGGCACGTCCTTCAGGAAGTCCTGCAGCGGCATCCACTCGGAGCCCTTCACGGAGCCACCTGCCTGCCGCTCTCTGACGTCGACGACGAGCGTCGCGCCCCCCGACTTCAGCAGCAGCTCGGCGAGCTGCCGCGGCCCAATTTGGAGCGGCGTGTCGGGGATCGTCACCTGGATCCCGTTCTTCTTCCGGTCCTCCACCGCGCCGCCGCCGCCGCCCCCGCCACTCTCCTCCTGCTCCTCCTTCTGCTTCAGCCACTCCACCACATACTGCTGCGGGTTGTCGGGCCTGCTTGATATGATGTCCCGCGCCAACGTGTCCAGCAAGCGGTGGATGTTGTGCTTCCGCAGGTACTCCTTGTCGTCGTCCGACATGTCTGCGGGCACAAAGTGGGTCTTTTTTGTTGAACGCTTACGCCCGCCACTAAACCCGGATTTACCTGTGTTTCGTGTGGGCTACAGCACATTTACCTCCTTTGATCTATCGCAACCGGCAGTCTCCCAATTCCTAGGCAATTCCTAGGCAATTCCTAGGCAATTCCTCGTGGAGGCACGCGAGCGGGTCCCGGGGGACTCGACCATCTTCGCGTAAATGGGACATCGTCCAGGAATCCGATCCCGTCGGCACCCCGTTGGGGTTGCGGAACGGGAAGAACACCCCCGTTTCGACGCGGAGGCTGCCGCCGCAGACGGAGTCGCCCGGCGGGAGGGAACGTCGCAGCCAGGCTGTTGCCCGCGGGGGCCGTGTTGGGACGAGGACGTCACCGTCGAGGCGATCGTTCGGCTTGCTTGCCGCTGAAGGGTTGGAAGTAAGCACTCGAGCTCGTATCGCAGCGCGGGCGACTGCGTGACTTTGGTTCGAGTTGCTATGGGTGCACCTGCTGGTCGCTGGGGAGATGTGCTAAGATTCTCACTATTCCGACCCCTGTTGGTCCTGTTGGCACTGCGTTACTGAGCCAAGGCTTACTTATCATTCGGCAATTTGAATAGCAATGCGCCCGTTATAGTATTCTCTACCTCGAAAACGGCTCCACTGCCGCGTCGCAGTCGGGCGCCCGTGAAGCCGGTGTCGCAGGTGCACGTGCACGATGCGGCGTCGCTTGCGGACGCACGGCTCGTCCGCGCAGTATTCGAACCAAAGACGTTGCCAGATGGCAACGTCTTTGAACCGGCAGCAGCACTTCCCGCCCTCCAGCTCCGCAAACAGGGTCGTGAGGTTGACGCATATGTGCACAACTTCTCTCTTGGTGGCAAACTTGTCGAATCCCGAAGGGATTGTGGATACCCCCCTGAACCCATAATCTTTGATTTCTCGTTCGGGGAGTGCCGTGGGAGCCAAAATGACTTCCCTCGACCCTGAGACGGCATCGTTTTCAGCAGTGGACTACAACGGTATCTGATCATCTTGGATCCCCACGCTCTCGTTCTTGATTAATGAAGACATTCTTGTCGAATGCTTTATGCTTTCGCAGAAGTTCGTCTTCCTACGATCGAACTTCACCTCTGACGTAAGAGTACGTACGACCCCGGCAGTCCCGATTGATCCCGCGCACGAGGTTCGGACCGCGCGCATCAAATGTACGACCGATCTAACCAGGAATTCATACGCAAAGGTGCTATGGCTGCATAGAGAGTGGTGCCAACTACTTCACTGCAATGACCACTATTCTTGTTGTCGCTTTACTTATCCCATATTGGGAAGACGGCAGCTGCCTTATGGGGTTGCAGCTTCGAATCCGTAGCGTCCGCTTCCAGCGACAAACGGGCTTCGGCTCGCGAATCGGAGACGCCAGTACCAAACGAAGAAGAGAGACCAAGTGCGTCGTTGTGTATCGGTACACGACGGGGCGCTTGGTCTTTAGTCGAGGATGATATGCCGGCAGAGCTGACCAGTCTCTGACCAGTCGGTCTGAGAAAAGCGACCGCAAACCCTCACCTCTCTCGTGGATAAGTCCCTGGTTAGATCGGTCGATGTGCGCGGTCCGAATCTGGTACCAGCAGCCACCCCCCTGGAAGGGTGTGGTCCTTTTTAAGATGGATTGTATCTGGCGCTCTATCTCCCTTAGGGTTGCCGCCCGAGGGAACCGGCTGTGAGCCGAAACTCGACGCCGGTCTCTCCGGATTGCACCAGCGAGAGAGAACTTCGCGGCGGATCACAAAGCACCCGCCCTGCACGAGGCCCAAGACCCGTGCACGGCTACCGTAGCACCCTCCATGTTTGCACCTTCCTCGGATGCTACGGTCGGGAAGGGGCTTCAATGCAGTTGGGAAAACACGTTCCCCTTCCCCGCGTTCTGCGTGTGGGGTTACCACCGGGCAACTGCCGCAGCAGCCGCAGATACGTCCTTCGCCCTTGGCTCACTTTCGGGAGGTATAGTGGTCATTGCAGTGTTCCACCTACTACCCGAACCGCCTCGGGCCGTGACTGACTAGTACTACGCACCCACGACTTCATCACAATGTGTCACCATAGCATCGGTACATCTCGTATGAACATATCGCCGGCAATGGTCATGCCGCACGTTAATTGGCCCGTCATCGGAGGATATTTCCACGCAAACGGGTAGAAGCAACGGAAGTAGCTAGCGGTCTAATGGCCAGCTGCCAGAGAGGGACGCAGCCGCCTCTCGTACGGAGAACGGGCGTCAGTCAGGAAGAACGGTGCGCGAAGGTCTGCGCGCGTGTAGTTGGCAAGCGGAGAGAGGAAGGGAATGATCAAAAAGTGACAGGGGGGAGGCAGCCCAGCCAGGGCTTACGCTTTCCGTTTTCGGCCTCAGAGAAAATAAGTGTGGTCCACATGTGGGCGCTTAAGGTTCGACGGAAATACTCGAGGGACTGCCTTGTGCTCATTTCGAAGGAGGCTAGAGGGGGAGAAAACAATACAACTACAAAGTGGGTCTTTTTTGTTGAACGCTTACGCCCGCCACTGAACCCAGATTCACCTGTGTTTCGTGTGGGCTACAGCACATTTACCTCCTTCCCCCTATGTGCGGCGGGCTTAAAAAAAATAGCCCCACTACTGGACTTGCCCGGCTGTGAGCCGACACCCGGCTGTGCGGCCTTGGCGACCTTGTGGGCCTAGACTCCCATGCATGTGGACCAACCTGTGGCAAGCACATGTGGGGGGAAAATAAATCAAAAACCACATGTGGTACCTGTGGATCCACACGTGGAAGCACACGTGGGGGAAAAAAAACCAAAAAGAATTAACGTGTGGAAATCCACACGTTCCACACGTGGAGCGTAAGCCCTGGCTCAGGCACCTGCGGTACGTTTCCTTGCTTTCTCTTTTTCGGCATGTTCCCCCCCCCTTCCAGGTAGTAGGGAAGGCGGAAAGGGGGGTGCAAGAACGTGTTAGGAAAAGTGTTTGCTCGACACCGTGTCCCACCTGCACAGTGTTCGGTCCTTCTAGCGACGCAAAGAAAGCAAACGGATCTCCTTCATCGTGGATCCTTGAGGGCCGGCCGACAGGACAGCGATGTGAGTCTGATTGAGTCGGGACCACCCATGCCACGAAAGCACGGGTGAGCCCCTTGTTGGTGAAGGCCCGTGCCTGAGCAATCAGTTACAAAAGACTCCGGACACACCACCCAATTAACTGATTGACTGCGACTCACTGGTACGCACGAACTTGTCTTCTTTTTACGGCGGCAATCTGCGAAGTAAACTCCGCGGAGCGCAGTGGGCATGGGGTTGCCTCAGCACCGATGGTTGAAACACCAGAGGGAAAAGAGTGCGAGGAAGGAAGACTGCATCGTGGGGCAAGGGGGAGGAAGGTCTTAGTTTGATGTTTAGGTGTTTAAGTAGGACCGCCTCTCAAGGCGTGATTGATGGTGGCACCAGGTCTTCTTCAAAACAAAAAGGGAAAGGGGAGCGCAAGACTCCGCGAGCTAGCAGCGAAGAGACTGGAACCTTTGTTATTCTCGTTTTTCTTTCTCGTAGGGGGAGGGAGCTCTATTCCGGCTTTGATGTTCTCCCCGTAGAAGAATATGCCTCGATCGTTGGCTCCGCGGGATGTCGAGTCAGTGGAAGACTATGCAACAATCAACACAATAGGCAGACAAGCCAGATACAGGCGTAGTTTTTGGGGTATTCCATCGCCCATGGTCGATCGTGATGCTGCTCCATGCAGGAGGGCACACCGCCCCCCACGTTTTGCTGGGCTAGGTTGCGATGTTAGCAACAGAGGTCACGCACCCCGGCGAATATCCACATTCGTTCTTCACACGCCGGCTCGTCGTCTTCGCACGCACGGACACCTGAATTGCGTCAGACACGGAACGCAGGTGTCCCTGTTGTTTTCTTTTTCTGTCGGTTTCCAAAAGCCGGGTACGCACGGAGGACCAGAACTTGGACCCGCTCAGCATCGAGGCGATTTCAAGTTAGTTTGTCAAGTTAGTTCAGAATTAGGCGCGGCTGCTGGCCGATACTATAACTCGGGATTGGGAAGAAGAACGCGTCCGGAGCTCGGGGCTTACACTGTCACTTTTGAACGAAGCACCGTGGGAGAATTTCAACTGACACAGACAAGGTGAAAAACTCTTGTTCTTCATCTTGTTTACACGGGGCAAAATGAGCTGGGAGAGGGGGCCTCCGGTGCGTTTTGGTCAACTTTGCTTAACCTTACTCATGCGCAGGCGCTTTGTTCCGGAAACGTTTCCTCCACTAATATAGTCTGAACATTACAAAAAAGACCAACAAGTCCTATACAAAAGCGTCAGCGGTGGTGTTAGCAGGCGAAGTCGGTTAATGATGATATTCTACGACTGATGATGCACTACTACACGTCCTTACACCGCAACACTGCACACCACTGCTGCAAACTCCGCGCTGCCGGGAAGTCCGGGGGAAGAGTATTTCAAGAGACCCAACCTCAACTTGCATTTACGCATGTCGGAGACCAGCATACAGCCAGCACAAGAAACCAACACCACCGATCGCACCCAAAATAGCAACAGTAGGAGGAGTCACAGAGGTGCAGTTATCCACACCAAATAGCGAAGGGGCAGCAGTACCGCAGGGTCTCACGCAAGGCAGGTACAGGTGAGTGACGTGACCTTCCCTTGGGATGCTGCGAAGATGGTTCTCGCAAGGAATCCTGCCCTGAGGATGTGAGTGTGAGCCAATTCTTGAGTGCGTGCCCTCCTCCGAAAAAGGGCCCGTCACACTGCGGCAATGAGGGGGTTTACTTACCTGGACTGAGATGCCGCTTCCGCGGTAGGTCCTGCTTTGGTTGCTTTATTTTAGACTGAAAGTTCGCTGTTGAGACTGTGGGATTTTCAAGTCTCTTCGACACAAAGGGTTCTTTTCTTGTTTGAGTGCCGAAAATACTAGAAATGCAAGGGGGGCCAGATGCGAATTATAAGGGAGGTCTCCGTCTCAATGTCTCGAGTTTTCGGAAGCCTGCATTTCTGAGTCTCCGGTTGACCGTTGAGGCGGGGTAAGGCGGGGGGATCACTTTTTCGTAGTAGCAATGCATTGTAAACACGAAAGAGAACGCTGGCAGCGTGTTTGGGAGAAGATTAGCCTAACGATCATATTCACCAACAGGCTAATCCTCCCCCCCGGCACGTACGCATAAGCACCGTTCCGAGGCTGCGTTTTCGTATGCAATTTCTTCCAGGAAACTCTGAGCGACTGTCAGTCAAGCACACCGGGAGGCGAATGTAATATTATGTTCCTTCTTGTCAGGAGTTATCTCCTTTCATTCTTCTGTAGAACCGAGGGTTCGGCCGTCAAAAAGAAACCAGGCCCCGGATGATGCAGTCGTCTCTTTTTAGCGTTATGTGTGGATTATTTTTAGAGTGCAAGTTAACTTAGGAATCCGGGGTTTTATAGTCTCCGGGTGTCCATTGTCGTAAAGGTTCCTTTGAGTAAAGGTATCGTATGTTATTGTATCTTGCGGGTTGCCCTTCAATGTATTGTGCAGGCTAAAAAGACGTAGGCAGCGTGTTTTGGTGGTTGATCAGAATTCCTCACTTGAATAATATTGCCCTCATTGTATAAGTCGAGCCTGATTTGGTGGTTGATCAGAGTTCCCAACCTAAACAGTGAAGCAGGGAACAATGAACAGGGTGAAAACAAGCGGGATATCGATCAACTGGCACGCACAAATGAGCACACTTCGCTCTCCTTCTCCTTCTCGAGGTTCGCTCTTGGGGTGTAGGGAAAATCGTAGTTTAGTGTTTGGACAATCTCCTGCCTCTCGTGTATGTTTGACGCATCAAGTCTTCTCCGAGGAGACGCAGAGTTTTGCTTGCTGTCTCTGGAACGGGGAAGAAGGGAAGGGGGAGAACATTCTGCACGGCGGAGTCCAGCCCCAGAGCCACGTGGTTATCATGCAGGGTCAAAACCTTGTGTCCTTTTGGTAAGAGGGATTTAGACCCAAAAAAAACTGGCAACCCATTTTTTCTGGAAAAAAATGGGTTTTTGAGAAAAAGAAATTGGAGCAAAAACTGCGGTGATTTTTGAGCAACAGAATATCTTTCCAATTTTTTTTCTTGGGGGCCATCGGCCCCGCGGCAGCGTTTTCCAAAAAGACGCAAGGTTTTGACCCTGCATGTTATTCGTTTTCCTTCTTGATACCGGCAGGGTATTAGCTACAGAGTTTCGGGCGCTGCCAGATTCGGACCGACCCGGGCGTTTTGTTCTGATGGAGTTTCCGTTCCTGTTTCGTGTACAAAAGAAGGAAAAGCGCAGTAGTCTATCTTTTGAGTCCTTTGTGGAATTGCGGCACCCAGTCGCGCAATGTGCCGAACTCGCTAAAAGAGCCGTAGTGCAGCTTTTGCGTATCCTTGTCCGAGCTGGAGCTAAACCCGGAGTTAAAGACGGGTGTCACACCCGCTTTCGGGTGTGCAAGTAGTACACGCATTTTGGTTGTAGCACGCAGGCTTCTCGGGTGTGGCTGGACTCCACGGACCGTGTAGAAAAAGGCGCAGGAGTGTACAGTCAGGCAAGTTTGCGATGCTAGCAGCGAAGAAAATAGCCCCGAGGTCGCAGCGGGGATGGCAGGGAAGACTCTGGTTCTACGACCGAAGCTCCTGCGGTCGGGTTAGACTGTTTCAGCTTCAGGTCGCGGCCTTACCGACGGGAGATTTCTGTCCAAAGATGGTGTAAGAATGGTCCGAAAATGGTCCTTTTAGGTCCCTTTAGGTCCACCCTGGGAGTATTCTGGAAACGAAGTGAGGGGCTGTAGGATCTCCAAAAACGTCTGTCTTCCGTCTGCTTAGATCGTTATCAAGCGAAGGAACTCAAAGTTCGAAGTCGGGGCATTTGGTCCGTCGGGTCTGGCCAATGTGTGTTGCGGTCTTTGCCTTTTCCCGGTCAGGTTTAGCATGTTTGGTGTGGAGAACCGCTCATCGTAGTTTTCCGATGGCCGCACCGCCCTGAACCCAAACAATAGACGTGGTTTTAGGTGGCACATGATCTTGATCAGTCAATCAGAGGGTCCTACGCGTGCGGTTTCCACACTGGTACACGTAAATCGGGGGAAATAGGGTGATCTTTCTATCACGGTTTCCGACATCACGGTTTCGCGGTTTGGAGAAAAAATCCGAGCTCGTCTCTCGCACAACCGCGGCTGATACAAAACTAATGCTGATGGGGATGATGGGAAGAGAGAGTTGTTTTCGTTGAACACAGTGCCTGATCGTTTTTAGAGTGAAAGTTCTTTTTTACGTAAAGCTGGATTCAGGATGCAAGTGAAAACGCCACGGTATGCGGCGACGAGCTTCTCATTTCCTCCAACATTTCATGCTTGGTAAAAAAAATACTCGACGTAGCTGCTTCGACTCCGAATGGAAGGGGGGAAATATAGAGGTAAGGGGCAAATACAATACAAACACAATCTGATTTGTTCTTCGCTTACACCACCGTGTGTTGTTTTCTCACTCAGGACTTTTGACCTGTTGTGTTTGTGTGATTTGTCGTGTAGGGGTAGACCCGCATGACCTCACGTCCGTACAACACGTGGTTCGGTAGTTACAGCACTTGGGAAACCCTTCTGTTCTTTGTCGTGCAGCATCGTCGAGCATTTCCTTTCAAGCTGGCGCATATGTAAAACAAAAAGGATGAAGTCTGGCATTTGGCCCCTTCGGTAGTTGAGCTGAAGCAGGGTATTAGTTCAGAGGTTCCAGGGATTTGCAGTTATTGACCGTTTGTGGGGTGGTTCTGAGGCGGTCTGGTCAGCGCTTTCGTTTCGGCGGTTCGAAGCTGACACACCTCCGCAACTTTGTCCGAAGGTAACCGCGGCTTGTATCACATGGGTGCCCTCCAGCGCCCCCGGCGCCTTCGCGCGCACCCCCGAACCTATCTTTCATGGAAACGCTGTGTTTTGCGTTTTTCCGACGATTTCTTTTTCACCGGTCAACCCCGGTTTGCAGATTTAGACCGTTGGTCTAAATCTGCAACGTAAACTAATCCCCTGGCTGAAGGGATTTGCACGCCATGCCACACTGCTGCCCGTTTTCCACTTCACCGCTGTTTGTTGCATGCGCTTGCGCCTGCCACTAAAACCCCAGCTTTACCTGTGTTTCGTGTGGGCTACGGCGCATTACCTCGTTTAAGGCTTAGCAACTGGCACAAGTACCCCCGCACAAGGCAGGCGCGTATAAAAAAGTCGGCGGTTGAAGTACCGGCGTGTCACCAAAAATGTAGCGTACAGTGAGCACCCAAGATTCTGGTGCTCTCCTGTGCAGACGAGACTTCGGGGTTGCTACAAAATGTGAAGAAGCCGAGAAACTGGGACCCCACACACTAAAATCAAGTGCTCCTAAGCAGGCGAACTTCGAGTATTGCTAAGAAACTTGAACACTGAAGTTGGTCCGGACGCTGCGGCAGTACATGTGCAAAACGCGATGTCATGAGAAGGGCTGCGCTGGAAAAATTCTCCTAAACCGCGAAACCGTGAAAAAAGTCAAAAACGTCGGATCCTCCCTAGTCCCTGCATGTAAACAAGATAATGAAAAAAGAAACTGTGAGAATCTGCAAGTCAGTGGAACGCTGCAGGAATACACCTGCGGTTTAGCTCCGAGTGAGCAAACCAGGTCAGGTGTTGGTATCACGCACGGGTGACTGAGAACAACGAAGCAAGAACAAAAATACTCGAGGGGTTGCCTTGTGCTTACTTCGAAAGGAGGCTAGAGGGGGAGAAACAATACAACGGCAAAGTGGGTCTTTTTTTGTTGAACGCTTACGCCCGCCACTAAACCAGATTCACCTGTGTTTCGTGTGGGCAACAGCATTACCTCCTTTGATCTTTTGCAGCTGGCAGCCTCCTCAAGCATTTCCTACAAAGCAGGTGCTTATACAAAAACATAGGTATCTTTTCCCGCAGAAACAAACTGTTGAGAGTAAAGCAAATCTATCGAGGAGCCCCCCTGTGCTTATTTCGACGGAGGCCAAGCTCGTCACCTCGCACAAACCACGGAGAAGCTTGCCACTGCAAACCGTGGCGTTTCAACCAGCGTGACGTAGCAACAATCAGGCACTGCGTTCAACAACAACTTTTTCTCTTCCACCATCATCGTCACCAGGTTCATAGCCGTGGTGTCATGCAAGTGACGAGCTCTTTCTTTCCCCATTCCCTCCATTCAATCGGCACTCCCGGGAAACTCGTTCAGCCCTACTTGCGAAGTACTCTGGGGTTTACCCACGAGGTGCTATTTCATGTGCGGCGACTCACCGACTGAACCTGAACAAGTCGGTACAAAGAGAACAAGAGGTGAGTTGTTACACTCATTATCGGATGCCGACTTCCATGGCCACCGTCCTGCTGTCAAAATGAACCGACACCCGTGGGATCTGATGGAAACCGTACACCGCGAGAGTAGGAGAAAGTAGAAAGGGAAACTGGAGTTTTCGTTGACCGCACTGCCCAGCCCAAACCCTGGACGTGGTTTCAGGTGGCAAATTGGCAAATGATCATGATAGAGAGAAGGTCCTACTTTGGGCGGTTCAGTTTCCTCACACATTGCATGTGGCTAAAAACAAAAATGAACAGCATCGAAGGGCAATCCCAATCTATTCAAGAAAAAAATACAACCTTCCGGCCGTGACGTTGTTTGAGGTGCAGCTTCGTAGTTGCACCGGACCCTTCATCCCGCATAGTGGGGCGGCCCGGGGCACGTGGAGCCAGCCACTTTTAGCGTTTGTTGTGTTTTAAAGGTTGGGTGTTTTAGGGTCACCGGCTGACCATTGAGGCTGGGAGTCGGGTAGTGAAAGGGACCTAGACAGATTTGCACACTTTAGCTGTGGCTACTAGGGGGGGGGGGGTTGCAAGAACGTGCTTGGAATGGGTATGTGCTCAACACCGCACTGGTCCCGTCTGCGCCGTGTTTCGGTCCTTTAAGCCACGGACACATAAGGCGGACCATCATCAGCGTGGAACCTGAGTGTCTGCAGACAGGACTGCGGTGTGAGTCTGGTTTGTCAGGCGGCTGTTCGTAGCTCGTCACAGCCAGGAGGGGGGAAAATCTTAGTTGAGGGGGGGGGGGGGGGGGGCTAATTACTATTGAACCGTATAATACAACTGAACCGTATAATACAATTGAACTTTGTTTCGGGGAATCGGCGCATCCCAACCGTTTAATACAATTGAATTGTAATGTTACTATACGGCTTCGAAGAGCTTCGGAGCCAGCCGGAGACAGCCAATCGTGACCGTGGCCCGGCATGGGGGCGATGGCCCATCGGATACATGTTGTTAGCCCCAGATGTATCGGTGGTGCCCGTCTGCCGCCAGCGCTCTCTGTCAAAAAGAGAAGCAGTAAGTTCGTCGGACTGCGGTCGCCATGCTGTTGGAAACTCTGATACTGAGCCACCGCCCCAGAAAAAGTGAACCTTAGGCCCAAGTTAGGGTACACTCTTGCCAAGAGTCTTGGCAGGAGTCGTGCCAGGTGTTGGTGGAAACACCCACGGCATGCACCAGTTGGGTATTTCCGACCCGGTGCACGAGAAATCAGGGCCCGGAGTCCGAACTGCGGGCTCGAACCTTTCACTTGTTTTGTGAAGGTTTTCCCTTCAGCTTTTGCTCGGTGTACTCACACTGTGTCATTTAGTCACGACAACAACGTGTTTCTAACAGGCAAGCTGCACTTCAATTGTAATACACCAGTGTCTTTGGGGGGGGTCTGAGACCCCCCAATTCCACACCGTGTATCGTTATACTACAATTGCACTCAATTGTAATTGGCCCCCCCAGTAGCAAAGTTTGTGACAAACAAGACCGATCCCAAAACAAATTCGCGATGAATTTAGTCTTTGGCCCCCGAGCGCGCTTTTTGAGGGGAACCCCGCGAGGTCGTCGTCGAGTGCAGCGCACGTGAAACATCGTGTAAATGTAATGATGGTGGTGCGTCAGTTCCGTGAATTCTTCAACATCGGGAGCGTAGAAGCAAGTCCCAAGGGCGCCAGATACAGGCAGCGCATGTGACTCAGACCCAGGATTTCGCAACAGGAGCATCAATTCGGGAACTGATTCGCACCGCCACAAACCAACCCGGATCGACTCGATCGCTATTGGTCAGCAAGTCAATCATTGTCGAATTGGTCGAGAGTTGAACCAGTAGTCAGTGAGAGGTTAGATGTTGGAAAAGGGGCACGCAGCCTTCTATTAATGCGTCCGACGACCGGATGAGTTCTTGACCGAGAGCTGCGTCAGGAAGAGTATCTGGGGGGCCGGATTTCGATGCACTGTGGTTGAATTTAAAAGCGACGTTTTCGAGAGGCACGGGAATTCTGCCCCTCTGGAGGCTCCGGTGGGAGGCACAGATAGGATACGCAGGACAAGAACTGTAAGAAAGCATCGCTCGCCTACAGAAGGCTTAGTCCCTCCAAAAAAAGACTCTAAACGAGTCGAATAGTCGGCAGCAGGCAACTCAACAAAACAGCTCACCGGCGGCCCCGGTCGCGTTGAGGTGCGCTTGGTAGTCGCAGAGGAACTCGTCGCGCTCATTCTGCGGCCAGGACTCGAACAGCGACGCTTCCAACGGAGCCCCGGTGCTCAGCAGGTGCAGCCACATCGCGAGGAAGCGCTGCTGCTTGACAAAGTGGCCCTGCAGCGGCACCTCTCTCGCGAGCTTGTAGGACTCCTGCGAGCGAAGCTTCAGGTACCTGTGTTGCGCAGATTTAGAATGCACGAAACTCCGAACTGGTGATGAAAGGCGACTTTAAACTTTCGATCATTTAACAAAGGTGAGGCGGCTTGGACAGGCGGGGGGGAAATCTATATTTGTTAAGTGCTTGGGCAGGCTGTGATAGCAGCAAGTCTTCTTCGCGAAAGAAGAGTTTGCTTTCTGTTCTTGTTTGCTTCTAGACTGCGTCTGATACCTTGGGTCATTTTCTAACCGCCATAGGTGACGACTTCTTTGGCCACCGACAGCGGCAAATGGAAAGATATGTCACAAGTCGTTCCATTCCGTATTTTCGGATTTTTTTGGTGCCCCTCAGGGCACATTCTAAGCACCAGAGGGAACATTTCCGGAGTTGGGGCTTGCACTGATAAACGAAGCAACGGACCATCAGCATCAACTGACCAAAGGTGATGAAAATGATAAGGCAAAAGCTTCTTGTTCTTCGCGTGTACAGGTCTCTGGGGGGGTGGCAGCGCACTATCCTCACTCCCGTTAGATGAACAAAACAGGTTTGAAGGAAGTGCGCACAAACAAAAAGGGACGTAAGTGAAAATGCCTGCCGTTCATCGCGACGGCATTGATGTCTCTCTACTGTCCTCCTTGACACATACCGGGTCGTGTACGCGCAGCTCGGGTCTTCGATGGGGTCGAACGTGCAGATGGTGACACGCTTCTGCAGGCAGACCTTGCTACCGACGGGCTCGGTGGCACTCTCCGGAATAGTCATGCCCTCGACCCATTTTTCGTAGTACTGCTGCACCCGCTTCCAGCTCTCCTCTTCTTCCCGGTCCAACTGGACTAGACCCAGCCTGTACTTCATGTCAACAGACTTCCACGGGCAGAACATCGTCTTGTGCACGTTTTCAACACCGCAGTGACTGCATTTCACCATGTATCGAAGAAGCAGAAGGGAGAAGTTACTCAACAGGTGGCGACAGGGCGGGTGCCGAAGAGAAAAAAGGGGGAATGGTTAACGTATCAACAGAGTGGGGGTTTCGGAGGTGGAGGGAGCGGTGTTTTCGGGGAGGGGGGGTGTTTCTATGAGAGTTGCTGCGGGGGGGGGGGGGGGGGGGCGTTTGTTCGTTTTGAAGCGGGACGCAATAGGATTCTGAGGGTTCGAGTACTTGAAATCGGCCCCCTAGACGGTGCGCGAGTCGCACAAGCCCCACGGCCTGTAGGTATGCGAGGGCCGCAACTGGGTGCTCAAAGAGCGGGGCAAAGCAGCTTGTGCCTTTCACTGGGTGCTGGCTTCTCCCTTGGCGCTTCCGGGTTCGCTTGTGGACTTGTCTTGACAACACATGGTCGCTCTCTCGTCGCCCCCGATTCTGCAATCCAGGAAAAGGTGCGTTAGGGGGCAGATCGGCGGGGTGTCGCGTAGCTGGCATGGGCGGGTTGCTTGTCTCTCTCCTGCTGCGAGTTATTTCCAGTCGTCGCCGCCCCCGATTCTGCAATCGAGGAAAAGGTGCGTTAGGGAGCAGATCGGCGTGGTGTCGCTTAGCAGGCATGGGCGGTTGCTTACCTCTCTCCTGCTGCGAGTTCTTTCCAGTCTTCTCGGTAGCAGTTCCCGAGGAGTTGGTGGTTCCCCCGGGTCTTTTAAGCCACGACAGAGTCTGTGTGCAAACATGACGTGGTGTCATGCTGGGATGAAGTCTTGTAACTTGGCACCGGCATGGGATAAGACAAAGACGGTGCGAGGACAGCACTGTGAAACAGAACACGCTGCGAGACGTCAGGTGGGCCGTTTTGGGGACCTTCAAAGCGCCGCCGCCCGGGTTAAGGGGATGCGGCATCAGGCGTGGGCCATGTCGGCCTATGGCAGCGTTTCCAAAGTGGCTAAGGCAGGGAGAAACGGAATACACATCTTCTTTGAGCCCTCAAAACGGGTCGCAATAGACAGTGGAATACACAACAGAGTACAGCCCAGTGTGGCGAAGACAGAGGGTACAGAGCAAAGAGTCTCGATTTCTCACGCAAACGTGGTTGTGTAGAAACGTACGTTCTCGTAACACAGGTTCGTCTATAACAATATCATGGTTTATATCGGACAAAAGTACCCGTACACACACACTGCAGTAGGTGACGATTGGAGTGGGCCGAACCGAGCGTAGTGCGCAACGCAGAATGCTGAAGCATCCGCTTGGTGCCACCACCCTGCGCGCTGTGCTTTTAGCGAGCGCAGCATTTCGCGCGCTCAAATGGAGACTGGCCGCACGCGCAATATCGACAACACGAGCTGGTTGTAGTACACGCATGGGCAGTTGCAGCATCCGCTTAGCGCCCTGAAGCTGAACCCAGGCAAACTAAGGTCTGAGCATTAGTACGAGGTACGTCTGCGTGCGGCCGGCCTCGCTGGGGAGCCTGCCAGAGAGAACGCGCGCGCGGGGACGCTGCTCGCGCTAAAAAGCACAGCCGCGCATGCTCATCTACAGCGCTACGCTCAGCATAGGTGGCACGTTGTACCTTGGGTTGTCGCTTGAGTTAGCGGCCCTAAGCGGATCTTTCAGCATCCTGCACCGAGCTCGTTTCGTCCCACTTCGGATCGTGCGTGCGGTCGACGGGGTCTGTCATCTGGTTGGGGTCTTGCAGGAGCACCCGCGTGAGAGATACCGGAATACCGGACGCCTGCAGCAGGCACGACACGCCGCGGGACAAGTCGGTTAAAACGGTGTTGATGGCCGTCGGCAGCGACTCTTCCCCCGTCTGCCGGGCCTCCGGGTAGCTCCCCTGGGGAAGCGACGCGCGGAGGGAACTGGCGAGGAAGACGGCGTTCGAAAGAACCGTTTGGTACTGGTCGGACAGCATCGCGGAGACCCGCTGGCAGTGCGCCAAGTCGTCGCTGATCCTCTGGTGGTCCACCTGCGAAGCGTGCAGAGACGCGTTCGCGCAGAGCAAAGCCTCGTCGCTGTCACGCAGCGCGGCTTCCGCCTGCTTACGCGCCGCTTCGCTCTCATCCCTCTCCGCTTCGACCCGCCCCAGCCTCTCGAGGCTCGCCCGCAGCTGGTGTGCGATCGACTCCTTGTCGATCACCACTCTGTGCGCACTGTCCTCCAACTGCCTGATCACGCCCGAATCCCGGTCCCTGTCTACCCGGCACCGCTGTACGGTTTCTTGCCTGGCGGAGTCTTCCGCGATGTAGGCGGAAAGCTGGCGTTCCAAGTCGGATGCCGTGCGGCGGGCGAGGGCCAGCTGTTCTTCGGCTTTCCGAAGGCTCTTCAAGTCGCGGCGGAGGCCGCCGTTTTCGAGCCGGAGGTGCTGCAGAGCGCCGGACTGCTTCTCGACGACGGCCCGCGTGTCTTTGAGCTGCCGGGTGGCCAGCGCGAGGCTCCTGCAGGCGGCGCTGTCCGTTCGGTCGCGCCCGGTTGCCCGCGCCTTCAAGCGGGCGACCTCCTTCGCGAGCTCAGCCGCCTCCGCTCGGGCCCGCGCCAGCGCCGAAGCGGCGTCGTGTTGGTAAGGCCCGTCGCAGGCGGCCCGCGCGTCCAGCTCGTGCCGCAGGTGTTCTGCCAGGGCCCGGAATCTGTCCTTCTCCGTGCGCTCGCGCGCGAGGAGCCGCTGCAGGTCCGCTACCTGCCGGTGGGCCGCCATCTCGCTCGTTTCGTGCCCTTCCCTCACTCGCGTCGCGGGAACTTGCTGGCTTCTCACTTGCACAGCCATGTCCTCTGCATACGCGCGGATTCTCAGAAACACGCTTCCTTATACAGTGGGGGGCTAAGAAGAGCTGGAACTGGTAAAGAACGTGCGTTCACTTAACAAAACGGATACTTCCTTGTGAATTGCAAAATAAATCATAATAATCCCGGAGAGTGAAGCAGTAGCTGGCGCTGAAACCGATGAGTGGTAAGAGTTGGAGATGCGTTCAAATCTTAATCATTTGCTCCTTCACTGGGGTTTATGGTTGAGACGTCTGGACCTATTCGGATCGTCCAAGCTTCCGTTGCGAGACGGCTTGCCGGCTGCCTCAGTTTTGCTCGGATCGACCAGGATAGGAATGAGTTGAGGAGGTGACCCGCGGCATCGTCGCGAAGGTTAGCTCAATGACTTTCTTGGGGTATCCGGTAAGGCCCATCGCAGGCGGCCCGCGCGTCCAGCTCGTGCCGCAGGTGTTCTGCCAGGGCCCGGAATCTGTCCTTCTCCGTGCGCTCGAGCGCGAGGAGCCGCTGCAGGTCCGCTACCTGCCGGTGGGCCGCCATCTCGCTCGTTTCGTGCCCTTCCCTCACACGCTTCTGGCTTCTCACTTGCACAGCCATGTCCTCTGCATACGCGCGGATTCTCGACTCGGTCAATAAACACGCTTCCTTTTTGAGTGGGGGAGCTAAAAACGAGCTGGTATTGGCAAGATACTCCCTGTCCCATACATATATCGCCCGAACTTACCCATCGCAGACAAGTCGTCCAGGAAGAGAGACTCGCCACAAGATAGGACGAAACTGCCATGTCTTGTAACACAGGAAGCTACGCAAGGCTTGCGCCATCACTGCCATCTAAGACGAAGAGTTGACCGCGACAATAAAGAACGAGGGAGACAAGTTAGAGTGCAGGGACTATCTCTCCGGGGAGTATTCGGTCGCCCCACTACTACAAACGATAAAGTCGTCAACCACGAAACTGCGCCGTATGTGCGCTCGCTCAACAAGGGTAGGAGGGGCAGCTCGGAAGAGCTGTCTATGCTCCCCAGGAAGAGGGTGGCGAAAGCATTGAGTGCAGCCCACGCAGGCCATGAACGGTAAAGTCGGCGTCAGACTGGTTTGTCCGCAGGCGGGCGACCAGCCGTTTTCTTTTTTGAGGTTTGAAGGTAAGACGGTCCACCACGCAACAAATTCCCGAAGATCCCCCATCCTGCTGAAGAAGTGCCAATCTGGCCAGAAGCAGAAGGCAACTACGTTCACCTCAGAAGGAATCTAGCGAACATGGAAGCAGCACTAGGGGATAGGGATGGACCTGATAGACCGTGGTGGGCCGTTATTCACTCAGCGGCAGGCAATTCGATGCAGGTGTCCAGAAAATACTGATGAACCGGCTTTGTTGAGCTTAGAGTCTCTATTGAAACTGCGAGCCGACAAGAGCTGGAGGCAGCATCGTGATCTGGCGTCGCCCCTGGGTCCACGTCAGCATAAGCATGACGGGCGTCGCCGAGCCCAATGCCTGAATCACCAGAAGTGGCGTGATACCAGTACGCGGCCAACTATGGGTGGATCGCTTGAGCATCATCTATTTTCGGGACCGGTGCATTCGGCAGGTGAGTTGTTACACACTCATTATCGGATGCCGACTTCCATGGCCACCGTCCTGCTGTCAAGATGAACCGACACCCTTTGTGGGATCTGATGAGCGACGTCGCAACCACTCGGACGTGAAGTGACACGACGCGTGCAAAGAGGTAGTATGTTGCGGCTTGCTGTCGCTGCATATCAAGTCCAAACCACTCGGACCACTGCAAAGTACGGCCTATGGCTACACGACGAAGTTCGGCGCAACAGCGATTCGGACGCATGCCGCGGGATACCCAAACACTCGATGCAAAAGTCGAAACCAGGAGTGGTGCGCAATCAGTCAGACCCTGCAAAGCACACGGCGCCTATGGCGACACTACGAGTTTCGGCGCAGCAGCGATTCGAGCGCAGCATCGGCGACTGCACGGAAAGAAGCCGAGCGCAAGTCGCGGGCCACGGTGTACGCGGTGTTGCCCTTCGAATCCTTGATCCGGGGGTCGCCGCCAGCTTCGAGCAGCAACGAGACGATCGGGTACTCATGGTGCGTGTCCAGCTGGACCGCCAGCGCCAGCACCGTGGCCCCGGTGTCTGGGTGCGCCTGGTTCGGGTCGCAGCCGTAGTCGAGCAGGGCCGAGACGATGTCCGCGTCGAGGCCGCGAACCGCCAGCCACAGCGGCGACTCGTTGCCGTTGTCGAGGAACGAGGCGCAGACACCGACCCGCAGCAGCTCGCGCACGCACGCCGCGCTGCCGAAGCGGACGGCCGCATGCAGCGGTGTCCTGCCGTCGTCGTCCCTGCAGCTTGCCCAGGCACCTTCTCGCAGCAGCCGAGCGACGTCGGCGCTGTTCTTCCGCATGCAGCTGTGGTACAGCATCCATTCGCCGCTCGGCGCTGGTTGCGCCTCCATGGCTCTTGCTTTGCTTGAGTGTTCGACCTGTGGTTTAGATTGTTAGAGTCTCCGGGTGATTTATGTCAATACTGCTGAGACCCAGCCGCTGCCGTTCAATTGTGTTCAGCTTCGGGTCGGCAGGTTGCAGCTGCCACTGTGCTTCATTACCGGGCCAAGGTCCTACAGCTGAGTATCCCACACGAGCTAAGAGTGGCCCACACATGATAAAGGGGGGGCGGAGTTATTTTTGCCCAAATTTTCCGTCGCGCCTTCGGCGCGATGTTGCTAAAAATAACGCTAAAAATGTTGTTGCAAGCACGGCGGTGCACACCAAAACCGTGGACCTATTATCATAGGAATCATAGGAAAATAGGTCCCCAGGTCCACCCCCCTTCAGCTGCCTGACGAGACTGTCTGTTTACGATTTTGACTGTTTTTGGAGCGCGTCCCCATCTGGCACTCAACCCCACAGGGAACCCAGAAGCATTCGGAAACCCCCAAAAAGCTTGTTCCAGACTGTGTAGGTTGAAAAAAGCGCCCGCAAAATGTATCGCCAAACTGACGGGGTGACCATAATTGACCCATAAAGGACCCATGGAGACCCCTCTTTTGCCGAACGAAGTTGTGGAGATGTGTCGGCTCGCCCCAAGACGCCGTACATCGGCGAAAACGGCACCGAAACACGGCCCAAAACCACCCATAGTAACGGTCTAAATCTGCAAACCCCGGAAGCCTTCAAACTAATACCCTGGAACATGGGCAGGGCACTAGCTTCCCATTCCAAATTCCGTCAGCTGACGGAATTTGGAAATCCGGGCGGCTCAAAAAATAAAAATAAAAAGTGCAAAAAACGACCTTCGATGAAAAAAGTCGTGGGGGTCCGGTGGAGGCGTGGGTTAGGCCGCTGTGCCAGGAAGCTGGCTGGCGATCAAAGGGCTGGGCTGGCGGTCAGGGGCTGGTCGCCGCTGGGCATGGTGGGCTGGCTGGCAGAAGTGGGGCTGCCGCGGGAGCTGAGCCGAGTGAGAGAGTCGAGGCTCAGAAGTAGCCCGGAGTTCTTGACAGATTCTTTCAGAAGTGCCTTGTGCCGTGTGATCTCCGGTCTGCATCTACTCGTGCCAATGATTTACCAGCCCCCGCAGCCTTCGTTCTTGACCACCACGGGCGGAGGGGTTATTGGCACGTCAACAAGAGCCACACAAGCTAATTAATTGCCAAGTGGCTTGTTTTGCGGCCACCACGGATCAAAGCGGCGTCGCTCGACGGAAGCTACCCTTCTGCTCACACCCACGTTTAAGATGTGAGATAGGCCGAGGAAGTAACACCACGCCCCCTCATGCCTCTCCACCATTCACTATACCCGGTTCCCTGTTGCTGAGGAAACCTCGGGAGTCAATCACAGCTACTACATGGTCCTGAGGGGTCTTTCCCGCCCCCGCTATGCACCTAGCTTCTACGAGCACCGGTAATTTATGACCCAACACCGCAAACGCGCGAACGAGGATTCTGCTCGTGAACGTACGCGGTTAGTAGAGTGACAACCGGGTGGCTTGCTCGGCGGATTCCGGTTTCTGCGGAGAAGGCAAAACGATGCAACAAGAAAGCGATCAAATAGAATGTGCAACCTTTTCGCGCGGGCAGGCGGGCGAAAGGGGGGGGGGGCGGCGGCTAGGGGGAATGGATTCGGGTTTTCGATCTTCAGGTCGTTCATTTCTCTTCTCGGCGCGCGGCTCGTGGCAACCTGCACGACTGCCTCATCGGCCGACTGATGACAGAGGCCAGCCGATGCGCCTGTCGTTTCCGGTGCAAGTAGTAGGCCCGAAAGTTCTAGCCCCGCGACGTGAAGATGCCAGGCAGGCCAGCCATCCACCGTGGGCCAGCGAAACTGCGAAAAAGGACCGAGACGTCCCAGCTTTTTTTTTTTTTTTTCGGGGCGATCAAAAAGGGGGGGTGTTGGGGGTGGGGGTTATTTTCCTTTTTTCAAGTTTTCTTTTTGTATTTCCGACGATCCCGAATGGGCGTGCAGACTGAATTTTTTTCTTTTTTTGCGCGGAAAAGTATATTACCAGGGCATTAGCTTGGTCTCCGGCTCATTGTCCAAATTTGGACCGCTGACGGCTTTTTGCGTCCCCACTCAGGGAATGGGCCCACCCGGGGGCGGGGCCTGGGTGGCGGAGTGCCATTTTTTCCCCCTCTTTTTTTTCCCCGCCGGCTTTCCAAATTTGGACTGCAGTCCAAAAATGTGGATATAGAAGCTAATCCCCTGGAGCAATGCAGTGGTTGCAACGTTTCGACCGCGCGACTCGGCGATCGCCTGCTGAAGACCAGGGCCTCAGATCCCGGGATCCACCGGATCTCTGGGAGCATATCGGGTTCTCGGAAGGTTTACTCTGCGGCCTGCACACACGCGTAGTATATACATAGCGGAGCTGAGGACCCAGATCTGGACCCCCAGGACCCAGATCTGGACCCCCAGGACCCAGATCTGGACCCCCAGGACCCAGATCTGGACCCCCAGGACCCAGATCTGGACCCCCAGGACCCAGATCTGGACCCCCAGGACGACCCGGCGCCCTGAGGACCAGATGATAAGAGTGAAAATCTCTAAAGAACGAAAATACTCGACGTAGCTGCTTCGACTCCGAATGAAAGGGGGGAAATATAGAGGTAAGGGGCAAATACAATACAAACACAATCTGATTTGTTCTTCGCTTACACCACCGTGTGTAGTTTTCTCACTCAGGACTTTTGACCTGTTGTGTTTGTGTGATTTGTCGTGTAGGGGTAGACCCGCATGACCTCACGTCCGTTCAACACGTGGTTCGGTAGTTACAGCACTTGGGATCCCTTCTGTTCTTTGTCGGGCAGCATCGTCGAGCATTTCCTTTCAAGCTGGCGCTTATGTAAAAAAAGTCTCTCCCTCGTCCGTTGAGCGTTTTTTTCTTCGAGGTTGAGCCGAGTTGACGGTGGGGTTGCTTCTTTTTCCCTTAATTATTTGACTTGTGTGATGCGCGCTTTTGTGTTGCGCCCTCCAGCACCCATACACAGCACTGCCCGGACTGAACCCAAGCTGCCTGATCGCAGTGTGTCCTACTCCTTTTCCCCAAAGCTGCGGATCCAGTTTTGCGACTTGCTGCACCTGCAGTCTGCCAGAGGCGTTCAGCCAGGATACCTCTTGCGGTCAGCGGTACAGCCCGATGCAAGAAGAATCAGATCTCCCCCGTGCGGGGGGTAGTTGGGAACGTACAGGATACACCAGCGGATCACACCAGATCTCTGTATATTACCATGCACAAAGAGCAGAAGCGCCGGTCGGCCCAGAATGCTTGAAAGAGAACCCGTGCGGAACCTCAATTTGATATCCCGAAAGAGAACCCGTTCGCTTTTCAGAGACGCAACAAACAAAAAAAAGAGTCGAGAGGATCGACCCTTGATTGCTCTCGTGCTTCGTTCATTGACGATGACGGCGAATGCCTGCTTAGGGCACGCTGGTTCACAGCACCATCGGCGCTTAATGTCGGGGGGGAACGTAGTGTAATATGTTTAATTAGTGTAATATGTTTAATTAGTGTAATATGTTTAGACAGACCACTTTCACCTACGATATCGGGCAATACACAGTGCCGTTGTGCGAGACAGGCATCTCGTACACTTTAGCATGGAATCGAAGTAAACGACCATCTACACGACCACGTGCACTACCCCGCATACGGTGTACGCAAAGTGCTTTCATCTTGATGAACAGATTACTGCAAGGTGCCAGTTTGCACCCGTCCATGGAGCAACAAAAGCGAGGTCGTGCATTTGTTTGTGAGTGCCGCTTGATCGTTTTCCCACTTGTATTTACCCTGTGTCATTTTCAGGTAAGGAATTCTGAACAACCGCCCCAAAACACGCTGCCTAGCCTGCACAATACATCGAAGGGCAACCCGCAAGCAAGAATGTTAGTTTGACTCAGTGCTAAAAAAACGTCACTGTCGCAGATTGCACCCACCCCCTCCCGACGACGAAGCAAGTGTCAGACTCGCCCATCCCGGAGGTCGTTGTATGACCTTTGGTCGTTCCTTTTTCTTTTCTTTCCCTCTGCTGGCGGAAGTTGCTTGGGTTAGCTTTTTTTTTTTATCTACGACTGGTTATTTTTCCTTTTTGCCCGACGGCATCCAGGGAAGTAAAGAGGGGGGTCGAATAATAACAGTTATTTGACACACGTCTGGTTGTCTAAAAAAGAATACCACTATTTGATCCTGCTACTGTTGGGCTATCCGGGACTTTTACTATTATTCGACAAATTCATTAATAACACAGGTGTTATTATTCGACCCCCCCCCCCTTTAGCATGTAAGAACGATGCGTAAGCATGCTGTAGCGCAACATTTTGCGTGTGTAACGAAGCCATCTGATATCCACTGTCCGTGGAGGTTCGGTTCCTTCATCGAAAGGATTCTTTGGTTTGTCCAGCAAGCACGCCTGCACGTTTAATTCACCACCACCCGCAGTACAATACTATAGGAGATGCACGAGTCTTCCACAAAGATACACAAACCCAATTGGTAGAATTTGCATCCTTACACAAACTCGAGAGGCGGGAGCTGGCGTACTTTCACGAAGATAAAAGCTGCCATTTGTCACTATCTGCTTCGTGACGGAGCCAACATCCCGTGGAGAGTCTTGGTATATGAGTAACGGTAGGCGGGTGGTGCTTTGTTTCTGTTGGCCGGCCCAGCGCGCGTGGACACTGGGCGCCAACGAAAATACTCGAGGGACTGCCTTGTGCTTTTTTTGACGGAGGCTAGAGGGGGAGAAAACAATACAACTCCAACTTAGGTGGGTCTTTTTTCGTTGAACGCGTACGCCCCGCCGCTAAACCCAAATCTTCCTGTGTTTCGTGTGGGCTACAGCACAGTACCTCCTTTGAGATTTGGAATATTGTTGCGAGTGTGGGGAGTCACCGGCATGCCGATGACTACCACACTATCGTTGATCACGCACCTTTGATCTTTCGTAACTGGCAGTCTCCTCAAGCATTTCCTACAAAGCAGGTGCTTACACAGCAGAAGAATAACAAGAACTCTGGAGAACATGGAAGACGCGGTACGCTGCTAAAATGAGGGGAGTTTGGGCAGAACGATCCTGGCACAGCGCGATGAGTGCATCGTCCTGTACCCCCTGCCTACTGCTGAGGTGACGGCGTTCGCGTACGGCACACGGAGCCGGCCCCAGGGGGCTCGAGATTGGCCTGCTAGTGGGCTGCCGCGACTCCCGCTAGTGGTTGGCATCTCCCACTACCCAGTGTTTCCAACCAATAATTCGCGGGCGTGCTACCTGGAGTCCGCCGTACCGATACAAGGTGCACAGTGGCATTTTGTGCTTCCGATATAATGAACGTCAGTTCGTCAATTCCTCGTGTTGGAATTCTTGTGTACTGTCCTGTTCTTGTGACCTCCATGTATGCGAATCGCCAGGACGGGTGCTTTGTTGCCACAAACCCTGGACCCTGCGGCAGGACCGTTTGGACTCTCACACAACACTCAGCTACCAGCTGACTATCGAGTATGGTTCTTGCGTCCGGGGTTCCGACTACGCGTGAGACGCGCGTTTTCGCAACCTGCGCGTGAATCGTGACTTCCGCGCGACGAGAAGAGCGAGGTACAGGAGGAACGGACGGATGATGTGCCCTAAGAGTGTCATGCCGCCGATTGTTTCAGCAAAGATTGCGACGGTGACGTCTGAGAGGCCGATGCCGGCGAACAAGAAGCCGAAGTACATGACAGATCCGAGGATGAGGACGCGCAGAGCCACGTAGATGCCGAGCACTGCGAACCCTTCCGTCTTGACGACGTGAAGGCACAGCCGGGGCGAAAACACAAGCGAGACCAACTCCGCCATCCCGCTCTCCCGCAGGGGTTCGACGGGGGTCTGCACGACTTTGCTCCTGTCGCGCCAAGCGTCGCCGACAGCTACGATTCGGTTGTTGCGGATGCGCTCAACCGTCATCTTCTGGCCGTCGCACAGGATCCTGTCGCCTTCCTCGAGCCAGTCCGGCGCCGGCTGGTACGGTATCGCCTGCACCTGGTCCCACGAGCAGGCGTTCCGCCACCCGTCGACCATCACCATGACTTCGCCCTTCTTGTATCCAGTCACGACGCCGAGCCGCCACGCTTCGCTCCCGTCGCGGACCTCTACCAGGTCGCCCACCTGGTACGCCTGCTTTCCTGTTTCCCACCGCTTCTGCGTCGGCGTCGCGGCTCTCGCCCTCGCGCCGCCGGACCGAAGCACGGCAGCCCCGCCGCATCGCAACCTTTGCAGTGCATTTCGCCGGCACCGCCACACGATCATGCTTCTCTACCCTCCCCCCTCACCTCCCCCTGCCGGGTTGAGTTTGAAAAGAGCGGGAGAGATCAAGAACTTCGTGAACGAAGTGAGGGAAGTTCTGGACGAACTTACCAGTATACCGACGGGCGGTTGGCGTGCTGGGGGTGGACCTGTTGGTCAAGTGCGAAACACACAAAGACTCACGCGCATTTAAAGTTGAGGCCCGGTTGTTTTTTGTTCTTCTGTTTTCTCACTCAGGGCGTTGACCCTGTTGTGTTTGTGTGTCTTGTCGTGTAGGGGTAGACCCGCATGACTTCGTCCTGCTTGTATCCGGTCACGGCGCCGAGCCGCCACGCTTCGCTCCCGCCCACCTGGTACGCCTGCATTCCTGTTTCCCACCACTTCTGCGTCGCCGACAGCTACGATTCGGTTGTTGCGGATGCGCTCAACCGTCATCTTCTGGCCGTCGCAAAGGATCCTGTCGCCTTCCTCGAGCCAGTCCGGCGCCGGCTGGTACGGTATCGCCTGCACCTGGTCCCACGAGCAGGCGTTCCGCCCCCCGTCGACCATCACCATGACTTCGCCCTTCTTGTATCCGCCACGCTTCGCTCCCGTCGCGGACCTCTACTAGGTCGCCCACCTGGTACGCCTGCTTTCCTGTTTCCCACCGCTTCTGCGTCGGCGTCGCGGCTCTCGCCCTCGCGCCGGACCGAAGCACGGCAGCCCCGCCGCATCGCAACCTTTGCAGTGCATTTCGCCGGCACCGCCACACAATCATGCTTCTCTACCCTCCCCCCTCACCTCCCCCTGCCGGGTTGAGTCTCAAAAGAGCGGGAGAGATCAAGAACTTCGTGAACGAAGTGAGGGAAATTCTGGACGAACTTACCAGTATACCGAAGGGCGGTTGGCGCGCTGGGGGGTGGACCTGTTGGTCAAGTGCGAAGCACACAAAGACTCACGCGCATTTAAAGTTGGAGCCCGGTTGTTTTTTGTTCTTCTGTTTTCTCACTCAGGGCGTTGACCCTGTTGTGTTTGTGTGTCTTGTCGTGTAGGGGTAGACCCGCATGACTTCGTCCTGCTTGTATCCGGTCACGGCGCCGCCTGCGGATGCTTCTGGCCGTCGCAAAGGATCCTGTCGCCTTCCTCGAGCCAGTCCGGCGCCGGCTGGTACGGTATCGCCTGCACCTGGTCCCACGAGCAGGCGTTCCGCCACCCGTCGACCATCACCATGACTTCGCCCTTCTTGTATCCAGTCACGACGCCGAGCCGCCACGCTTCGCTCCCGTCGCGGACCTCTACCAGGTCGCCCACCTGGTACGCCTGCTTTCCTGTTTCCCACCGCTTCTGCGTCGGCGTCGCGGCTCTCGCCCTCGCGCCGCCGGACCGAAGCACGGCAGCCCCGCCGCATCGCAACCTTTGCAGTGCATTTCGCCGGCACCGCCACACGATCATGCTTCTCTACCCTCCCCCCTCACCTCCTCCTGCCGGGTTGAGTCTCAAAAGAGCGGGAGAGATCAAGAACTTCGTGAACAAAGTGAGGGAAGTTCTGGACCAACCTACCGTATTTGGATTAATGTTGAACCAGTAAACCCTGGGACACCCCCCCAAAAATGAGGCTGGGTGCCCCAGGTTTTACCCGGCTCGGCATTTTTTTTGTGTCTAACAAATGAAATTTGCCAAGAATAAAAAAACAGGGTTGAAGGAAGTGCGCACAAACAAACCAATTTCTGCTTCCCGGAGACAGATATTTGTTACAAACATTTGTTAGGAAGCACGTTGGCAGCGCTTTAACCAGAACACATGTAGGCTAAATCGCACAAGCAAAGGGATTTGCGACTGTGCGTACGTGCAGAATATCACGACCCGGTGATTGCCCGCGCCTTCGGGGGGTGGACCAGTTGGTCAAGTACGAAACACACAAAGACTCACGCGCACTTAAAGTTGGGGTCCAGTTGACTTTTCAGAGTGAAAGTGTGCTTGAAACTCCGGGGTTTTAAAGTCTCCGGGTGACCTTCGTCGTTAAGGGAAGATATCCTTTGTGCTCTGAGTGTCGTAAGAGTGGTGGTTACACAAGGTAAGAGGATCGGTGGGTACCTTTGTTGTTGGTCATTGGTGGTTTCGGCCATTGTCCACATACCTTACTTACGGTAGGCCCTCCAGTATGGTGCCGCAGTAGGTGACTGTCTGTCTTCTTGGTACCGTCTGACCGTCTCTTTTCGTGTATTTGTGGTGCTGCCTATGGTTTGCGCAGGTTGAATATCCGTAACAATATCGTATTGCAATACGGGTGGGGTGCTACAATCAACGAATTGTTATAATTTTTGTCTTCTGTTCTCACTCAAGACTTTGACCTGTTTTGTTCGTGTGTCTTGTCGTGTAGGGGTAGATCCGCATAACCTCGTCGTTCTACACGGTTCGTGGTTACAGCTTGGGATCCCTTCGGTTCTTTGTCTGGCAGCTTTGACGAGCATTTCCCTAATAAGCTGGCGCTTATGTAAAACACTCTCGCCAGATCCTGCACAAAACCTAGAACTTGCGCGAACGGAATGAAACAGAGAACCAATGTGACGTGCCTGATTCTCGCCCGCAGAATTTCTGGAATCGTACACTTGGGGCACAGGCGTAAATACGTAGGCTAGCGGGGGGGAGGACATTCTTGACGGAAACTCGCGCCTGACCCAACACGCCGCCAGAAATGCTGCCAAGACATGCCCAGTGAAATAGGAGACGGCGCAGGACTGAACCGCCCGATTAAGACCTTGATGAGCAATTGCCGCCTGAAACCACGTCCAGGATTAAAGTTCAGGGTGGTGCGGAAAGTTCAGGATGGTGCAAAAATACTCGAGGGACTGCCGTGTGCTCATTTCGACGGAGGCTGGAGGGGGAGGAAACAATACAACTACAAAGTTCGTCCATTTTGTTGAACGCTTACGCCCGCCACGGAACCCAGATTTACCTGTGTTTCGTGTGGGCTACAACACATTTTACCTCCTTTGATTTTTCGCAACTGGCAGCCTCCTCAAGTATTTCCTACAGAGCAAGTGCTTATACAAAAAAAAAACGCTAGTTCTCCCTTCTTTCGCCGCTCTCACGGTACGGGAGCTGGTGTCAGCTCATATGGGGCTCGTTTGAGACGAGCAACCCGGATCAGAGAGATCTGAAGTGGTGACACATTTACGATCCTGTTGACCATTCCCAGACGATGCAGTGAAACGCCCCACGAAGACAGACGACGGCAGGCGACGAACGCCGCGGTGAGCCAGACCTGACCCGCACTGACAATCCCGCATGTGTCCTCAGAGCCAATCCTTTTCCCGAAGTTACGGATCCAGTTTGCCGGCTTCCCTTACATACATTGTTCTGTCGGCCAGAGGCTTTTAGCCTAGGAGACCCCTCTTGCGGTTTACGGTACGGCCCGATGCAAGAGAATGAGATCTCCCCTGTTTTTTCCATGCACATCCACAAGACACCCTACTACACGAAGAAAGTGCAGCTAACCCTGTCCCCGCGAGAAGCGTTTAAAGGGTGCGCTTCGTCAGCCACCGCCCCAGACAAACTCCCCCCCACCGGACTGCCGCCTCGAAACGCGGATACGCGGGCCAAATCACGTTTGTCGCGTGGAAACGGATAAGCTACGGATCCGAAGACCCCACAAGGGAGCAGCTGCCGTCTTCCTCCCATCATTGGATAAGCAAAAAGCGACAACTAGAGTGGTGATTTTTCATTGTTGCAGCCTCCCACCTATTCTACACCTTTCGAGTCACTGCACAAAGTCAGGCCGAAGTGTCAACCCAGGCGACCCCGGATAGCTCGGTGGGGCTCTTTGACACGACCGCCATCTTCCGTTACTTGAGATCTGACGCCAGCACTTTAGTTCGGCAACGGGCGCCGCAGCATCAACCCATGGTTTCATCGGTGGGGCTCTTGGCCACGACCGCCATATTCCTACGTTGAGAGCACCAGACGTCAACACTCTAGTTCGGCGGTGCGAAAGTCGGTGCCGTAGGTGTTCAGACCACGCATAACTCTGCAGGCGCTCCTCTTGCAGTATGCATCAACAGTCGCCGAGGAGTGTGTTGTCGATGGGGCTCTTTGACACACGTGCAACGCAGTGTGCCCACAGCCAATTTTTTGAGGCGCGTCAGACAGTTCGCCGCTGGGAGACCGCGTGCGTGTCTTTCATCTCAGCAGGAGCGGCGCCCCTCTTGCGGTTTGCATCAACAACCACCAAGGAGTGTATTGTCGATGGGGCTCTTTGACACAAGCACAACGCCGTGCAACGCTGTGTGCCCACAGCCAGTTTTTTAAGGTGCATCAGACGGTTCGCCGCCTGGTGAGACCGCGTGCACATCATTCATCTCAGCCCCTCTTGCGGTTTGCATCAACAACCACCAAGGAGTGTACTGTCGATGGGGCTCTTTGACACAAGCACAACGCCGTGCAACGCTGTGTGCCCACAGCAAATTTTTTAAGGCGCATCAGACGCTTCGCGGCCTGGTGAGACCGCGTGCGTGTCATTCATCTCAGCAGGCGCCCCTCTTGCGGTTTGCACCAGCCGCCCCGGAGGAGTATCTGACCCAGGTCTCGCCGTCAGCCCACTTCAGCTCAGTCAGGCTCCTGGAAACGAGGGCCACCCCGTTCAAGCTGCACACACCCGTTTGCGGTTCTTTCCGGACGCTGAAAGCCTCCTTCGAGAACCGGTACCGGAAGCGTGCCCCGTCGAAGAAGACGAAGGCTGTCCCGAACGCGATGTCGGCGTCGTTCAGCTCCTTGCGCCCTTCGCCAGCCTTTCGCACTGGGAGCTCCCACGAGCCGCGCATCGGCGCCAATTCCGGGTACGGCAGCGGCTGTAAGGGGTTGTGGTCTTTTTCAGAGTTAAAGTTCGCTTGAAATTCCGGGCTTTTAGGGTCGCCGTGACCGTTCATGAAAGGGTTCTCTTAGAGCAAGAAAGGGCTATATGGTTACGGGTTGTATATTTGGTGCACGCTTTCGTTGGCTAGCCATGTCCGGGACTGTTTGTGACCGACACCAAGTACATTCCTTCGTGGAGTGTAGTCTTGGGCCCCCCACGTTCTACAAGTTGAGCAGGGGTTGCCTTCTTTGTCGGGCAGCATCGTCAAGCATTTCCTTTCAAGCTGGCGCTTATGTAAAAAAAAGGCAAGACAGAGAGCAGGGACTGTCTCCCCGTCATTTCCACCCGTCTTCGCTTCCTTCTTTCTCAGTTATACTGCGGGAATCGGACATCAAAACTAGAGCAGTACAACATAACCAGTGAAACAGGAGGAGGGTGTGTGGGCTACTTGAGGACCAAACTGCAAGGAGAAACGGCGTACCTCGTCGCCGAGGCTCTTCACCAGCTTGCGCGGGAACCATCCGGTCGGCTGGTAGTCGGTGGCGGACTGCTCCTTTTTCCGCCCGAACATCCAGTATTTTTCGAAGCGGGAGACGACGAGGGTGTCACCCTTCGCTATGTCCAGCGCGGGCTCGACGCACGGGCACGCGAGCGTCGCGCAGCAGCCGAGGTGCATGATCTGCGGGATGCAGAAGACGACGCGGCGCGCGAGGGATCGCCCGTTGAACGTTCGCAGCACAACGACCTGCTTGGACGACAGCGCCTTCTCCGACTTCTGAGAGAGCTGTTCCATGGTGAGGTCGAATTGCGAGCACCCGTGTAGGACCGGCCAGTACACACGGAACGGACACGCCGTCGGAAGGAAGCACGTCGCTGCGCTGTGCCCAAAGACCTCCCACACGTTACGTCGGAACCCTAAGTCGTACGGATATGTGAACGAAGGGATGGACGGGGTTCGGTTGACCCGACGAGTTTCCGCCTTGTCGACGATGTACCCTTCGATGGGGGTCATGTTGTAGCGGAGGGAGACACCTTGTTCCTTCATCAGGTAGCCGACGACGAGGACTAGGGCCGCGCACGCCGTCAAGCACCAGATCCCGACGGCGGTGTCGAAGGTGCTGATCGTCTTCTTCCGCCGGAGCAGGACGTTCAGCGCGAACGGCGACATCATCGCGGCGCTGTGGGCGCACGCGATCGGAACGTACAGCACGAACAGAAAGAACGCCTTCTGGTTCCCCACGTGGACGCAGTTGTTGACCCACGGGCAGTGGTGGTCCATCTTGGTCACGCAGCAGTTGCACTGCGAGCAGTGGTGCGCCCTGGGGGGCTTGTACGACCTACAAATCTTGCACCACTGCAAGACATCCTCCGGGTGGAGGGAGCCTGAGGGCAGCATCAGGTGCAAACCGCGGGCTTGTTCCGCGATTTCGTCCGCGTTCGGGAGGTACTTTATCGTCTTCGGCACGAGCAGGATACTGGCAACGAACGACCAAACCAGCAGTGCGACTTCCACCCGGAACGCGACCACCGCCAGCGGCGCCGGCCGCCCGAAGGCCTGCCGGTGGAAACAGTAGTACTCGGTCCCGGCGACCAGCGTCACGATGAAGAACGACGCCACCACGACGCCCCACGAGAGAAACCTCCGGAGCACCCACAGCGCGAGCGCCATCATTTCTTTGCCCCGGCCGCTCGCTTTTCGTTTAGCTCAAGCAGGGTCACCCCACACCCTCTGAGGTCGTCGGGCTATTATAATTCGGATTTCTGTAGTGTGAGGCCGCCCATTAAAAAGGCGCAGTTCCCGTACGTTATTGGCGTGGCGCAGTGGCACACAACGTCAGCGAATCAAAATGCACACGCCTCGGATGCGCGCCCTCATTGTCTGTTACCGGGGGCTGGGAAGCTCTGCACTGCACGGTGGCGATGGCCATTTTCTTGTGCAGTTGCATATCTGTGAGAGTCAAAGCAGACTGCTGTGGGTTAAGGTAGGCGATGAACTAGTTTCGCAATCTTTCACCATGTCGGCTCATCAGCAGGCATTGGTTCCGCATTTACGTCAACATGCGGTGAAGAAATGTGAAAACGGGTTTTTGCCTCGAGGCTTTTCGTGTTTTTTTGCAAATGCTTTGAGCTATCTTTGTGTCTGTGCTTTCAGTCGTCTTCTTAACCATGGTTAAGTGCGCAAATGGTGTCAGCCGAAGCTGGTCAAGCTTCGGCGCCGCCCACGTTATGTTTGTATAGCAGCGGCTGCCAAACATCCTGTGACACCGCGCAAGGTGGTAAAGAAAGGCACGAAATGCTGCTGAGGTGTGCAGTGCGGTAGAATATGCGGTTCTGTGACTTAAGCCAGTGGGCATGTTCAGGTACAGCATGAATCGCCCAGTTGAGGGTTGCAAGGCGGTCGAGTTCGTGCTCCTCTGTGCTTAGCAAGACTGTGCACAGGACTCGCAGGGAGTGCGCCACCGGGGGAGCTTGCATTGATTGTTTGGCTAGTGCTCGAGAAACGGCGCCTAACGGTGTCACATTAACTCAAGAGGCGTGCTTTCCTCGCAGCCTTTCGCTAATCTGTCGCGAAATCGCGGCAGAGGAGGAGCTGGCAGCAACCTCGTGGACAGGTGGCCTGCTGCCCCTCCGAGAGCAACAACCAACATTTTTTTCCGGCACCAGCGACCACGACGGATCGCAAAGATATCGCAAACGGACAAACAGGGCTAATCGTTTCTTCCAAGTTTCGAAGCAAGCGGAGAGGGATCTTCTCGTCTTTGGTTAGGTGGTACCGAGAAGCTGGTACCGATTTCATCCTACAGGCTGGAAATAAGACGCGTCACTGGCTAACCACGGTTGGAACACCGGAAAATGATTTGTGACCGACACCAAGTACACTCCTTCGTGGAGCGTAGTCTTGGGCCCCCCACGTTCTACAAGTTGAGCAGGGGTTTTTTGTATAAGCACCCGCTTTGTAGGAAATGCTTGAGGAGACTGCCAGTTGCGATAGATCAAAGGAGGTAAATGTGCTGTAGCCCACACGAAACACAGGTAAATCTGGATTTAGTGGCGGGCGTAAGCGTTCAACAAAAAAGACCCACTTTGTTTGCAGTTGTTTTCTCCCCTCCTTTGGAATGAGCACAAGGCAGTCCCTCGAGTAGTTCGTTGAACGCTTTGCCCTGGACGTTTGTTTCTTGGTACAGGGCGCAAGGAAACGCTGTGGATGGCCTGTGACGCGTTCTTATTTCCTCCAACATTGCATGTGGTAAAAAATATGCCTTCGCTCTTTCGCTATCCTTTCAAAAACTGTTGCGTTGACGCATCCACACAGAGGCCCCTGTTTTTGTGCGGTCGGTCTTTTTTTTTTTTTTTTTTTGAGCAGGCAGGGCCGAGTTTGGGCCCTCTCTTCAGGTTGTTCTTCTTCTTTTCACCTGGTATGTCTTGAGCTAGGGATCTCCATGTGAAGCACGAACATGTAAACTGTGACAGTGACATGATCTTCAGTTTGGTGTTGGTTCGCTCACTGCTCAGGGTTACATTTTTGGAACACCTTCCAATGTCTCGAGAAGAAATGTTAAAACGGGTTTTTGCCTAGAGGCTTTTCGTGTTATTTTGCAAAAAATGAAATTTGGAAAGGGGGTTTTGGTACTGTGGGGAAGGTTTGTACCGGGTTTGTGGACAGGGTTTGGATCACACCAACTTAGAACGTCATTTGTGCACGATGGCTCGTACAGCTGGTATTTTGTTTGTGCGCACGTTTGTATGACGTTGGGTTCCTTCCTCTGCACGTCAGGAACCGCCATTTCCAAAAGAAGCAGCGAGAGCCGTTTCGGTAGCGAAACCCGCAAATCAAATCTCAAAAGCCAAGGACGGCAGCACCTGCCCAGCTGTGTCGGTGGCCTCGACCCGGAGCTTCTGACGGCTCAGAATCGGTCGGCCTTCGAAATACGTATTGTGGGTCCTTCCCGCGTACTGCTCCGACACACCCGAGCCGGCGAAGATGTCGTAGTGCAAGATCGAGAGATCAGCGGGGAACTCCAAGGAAAACGAGCCGTCAGCCTTCCTCGAGACAGCGGGCGCGGCGGGGGGCTTCGTGGGGACGTCGAACGACGGCAGCCGCACGACGCTCAGGCGCCCGATCTCGGCCTTCGCCGAGATCCCCCGCAGGAAGATCGCGCTTATCGCGCGCGGCGCACCGGCAACCCCGCGCCACCGGCGCGCCACCCACCCGCCCGGCAGCTGGCGAGTCACGCAGTACTGGTTGCGCAGCCCGCCGGCCACTGCTGGCTCCCCGGGGTCCTCCGGGCCCGCGTCGACCGGCTGCAGCACCGAGCGGCCTTCTTCGTGGTCCACCAGCATGCCTAGGTCCGCACCGCGAGACACGAGCTCGACGCTTATAGGCGCGGAAGCAGCAGCGTCGGAGGATTCCAGGGCGAAGTCGAAGAGTAACACGGGTGCTATAGGGGACGTCCCCTCCGTGTAGTCTAGGAGGAGGGATGCGGACCCATCGAAGGGCCGGCCGTCGGCCGACAGCCGCAGGCCAAACTCCGTGGTCACGGGCAGGTGCGCGGGCATCGGCGACGTGCACGACAGGTTGAACCACGGCTTGCTCCACCCGCGCTTGCCGTTGACGTGGAACTCGGTGCCCGACGGCGGCGTGAAAGACGTCGTGAACGGCAAGCCGACGATTTCGGCGCGCGCGGTCTTCCCCTCGAGATACGCACCCCGGATCTTCCCCCACATTGCGTCGTCCGCCGATATGAACCGGGTCTTGTGGTTCTCCCACGTCCAGGCGGGCGCGAAGACGGCGACCGACAGCCCCGTGCCCTGGACCGCTTCGAAGGCGGCGTGCGTGTTCATCCCGCCGCCGCCGTAGGTTCTCCGCCCGAACACGTCGACCCCTTGATACACGTCCGCGGCCCGCCTCCCCGCGAGCTCCGCCGAGACGGCGAGCGTGTCCTTCTGCCACCAGTAGTTCGTGAACAGCCCGTCGCACGCCGTGAAGAACTCGAGGTTCTCGAACGCGAGGCAGTTCTTGTACGCGACCTTCCCGGACAGCGTGACGGCGTCGTACCAGAGCACAGTGCTGGTGGCTGGCAGCGCAGTGCGGCTTTCGTCGGTCAGGCGCTGCACGAAGTAGAGCAGCATTTCGGCGGCGTCGGCGGTCATCCCGATTTCAACGTTCACGAGCCACCCGTCAAAGCCGCGCTGCACCTGCAGGGCGACGAGCGCCGAGACAACGCAGTGAATCGTGTCTCTGCTGCCGAGCATCTCCGAGAGGCTGGAGGCCCCCTGCCGCCCTTCGATGATGAACGTGCCGAGGCACTTGCGGCCCATCGTCTTCGCCGCGGCTATCCACCCGACCGGCGGGATCGAAACGAGGTGGTGGCTGAAGTAAACGAAGGTGTCGACGATGTCCCAGTGCCGCAGGTGGTATAAAGACTCAGCCCCCGCGACGCCGTCACTCGGGCGGACGCCCATCGGGCTGCCGTCCGCCTCGGTATAGTTTCCGGCCATGTCGTGGCAGACCAGGACCTTCGGCCCTGTGCCTTCGCCCGTGTGGTACCGAAACCCGCGGAACCCTGCCTGAGGCCTCAGCGCGACGGGAGCCGGGGAGGAGGCGACACTCAGAAGCTCGTCGATGCTGGTCAGAGGCAGGCAGCGGGCGTCGCCCGGGGAGACGGCGGCTTCGACGCGGCCTTTCACGAGCAGAACCTCGTACTCCTCCACCAGCACCGCCTCGCCGCCGTAGGGTATCACGCACCCCTGCAGCCCTGGCGCCGTGTAGCCGGGGTGGAGACCACCACCGTGCTCCGCGCGCACCACGATCGCCCGGCTGCGTTCGTCGAAATAGACAGGCTTCTCGAGGGTGAGGTCGAAATCGAGGAACTCCCCGGCGGCTCGTGCCCAGCGGAAGTCGCCACAGGCAAGCAGCACCTGCGCCGGGCCGGCAGTCCCGACGGAGCCGGAGCTTACGAGCTCGGCGGTGGCCGTCCCCAGGTGCCGCCCGCACTTGCCGGCGGCCTTCGTTAGCGCGTGGCGCGCCGCGTACAGCGGCTCTCCGTCCGCTTCGTGGCCCTGCGGCATCGCGCTGACGGCGCCCGTCCACGGAAGCCACATGGCCGCCGGCGGCCCTGCGGGGAGTGGGATGTTGTTCGTGTGTCTTCATTCGCGACCTGTGTTGTACACTCGCTACAGGTGGGGGGCTAAATACAGGGAATCTTACGTTTTTATCACGGGTTTTCGGGATTCCGGTTAGTGTTGTTTATGGGTCGTTTGCTGATGAAAATCCCAAAAAGACGCTTTCACCGATCATCGTGTGGTGAAGCATAAGGTAATAAGGTAAACGTATGAAATGCCGAACGGGAAGAGCGGCCCATGGCCCCGCCGAAGGCAAGCAGCACCTGTGTTGTACACTCGCTACAGGTGGGGGGCTAAATACAGGGAATCTTACGTTTTTATCACGGGTTTTCGGGATTCCGGTTAGTGTTGTTTATGGGTCGTTTGCTGATGAAAATCCCAAAAAGACGCTTTCACCGATCATCGTGTGGTGAAGCATAAGGTAATAAGGTAAACGTATGAAATGCCGAACGGGAAGAGCGGCCCATGGCCCCGCCGAAGGCAAGCAGCACCTGTGTTGTACACTCGCTACAGGTGGGGGGCTAAATACAGGGAATCTTACGTTTTTATCACGGGTTTTCGGGATTCCGGTTAGTGTTGTTTATGGGTCGTTTGCTGATGAAAATCCCAAAAAGACGCTTTCACCGATCATCGTGTGGTGAAGCATAAGGTAATAAGGTAAACGTATGAAATGCCGAACGGGAAGAGCGGCCCATGGCCCCGCCGAAGGCAAGCAGCACCTGTGTTGTACACTCGCTACAGGTGGGGGGCTAAATACATGAAATCTTACATTTTTATCGCGGATTTTCGGGATTCCGGTTAGCGTTGTTTACAGGTCGTTTGATAATGAAAATTCCAAAAAGACGCTTTCACCGATCACCGCGTGGTGAAGCACAAGGTAAACGCATGAAACGCCCAACGGGAAAAGTGCCACACAGAGCGACTACGAGCTCGGCGGTGGCCGTCCCCAGGTGCCGCCCGCACTTGCCGGCGGCCTTCGTCAGCGCGTGGCGCGCCGCGTACAGCGGCTCTCCGTCCGCTTCGTGGCCCTGCGGCATCGCGCTGACGGCGTCCGTCCACGGAAGCCACATGGCCGCCGGCGGCCCTGCGGGGAGTGGGATGTTGTTCGTGTGTCTTCCTTTTCGCGACCTGTGTTGTACACTCGCTACAGGTGGGGGGCTAAATACATGGAATCTTACATTTTTATCACGGATTTTCGGGATATAGTGTTGTTTACGGGTCGTTTGATGATGAAAACTCCCAAAAAGACGCTTTCACCGATCATCGTGTGGTGAAGCATTGTAGTCCGGAACCTCACGGAGGGAGGCCCCCATCTGGACGCGTTACGGTACGTACAACTGGCGAACCCAGGACGACTAGCCCTGCCTCGCCGTAGTTGACGTTCAGGCCATACTTCGCGGCTGCCGCAGTGAGCTTGTGCAGGAGCACTCTGGCTGCTGCTGCGGATCGGTCGACAAATTCAAGGTGCTTTAGGCGGATATGCCATCGTCCACACGTAGGACCAAAGCACTCGCCCGACTGGTAGTAGTTTGAACTTGATATGCAGCTTAATCTGTGACGATAGACAGCACAAGCCCGACTAGTAGTAGTAGTTTGAACTTGTTATGCAGCAACAATCTGTGACGATAGACTGCACAAGCCCGACTAGTAGTAGTAGTTTGAACTTGTTATGCAGCAACAATCTGTGACGATAGACTGCACAAGCCCGACTAGTAGTAGTAGTTTGAACTTGTTATGCAGCAACAATCTGTGACGATAGACTGCACAAGCCCGACTAGTAGTAGTAGTTTGAACTTGCTATGCAGCAACAATCTGTGACGATAGACTGCACAAGCCCGACTAGTAGTAGTAGTTTGAACTTGTTATGCAGCAACAATCTGTGACGATAGACTGCACAAGCCCGACTAGTAGTAGTAGTTTGAACTTGTTATGCAGCAACAATCTGTGACGATAGACTGCACAAGCCCGACTAGTAGTAGTAGTTTGAACTTGCTATGCAGCAACAATCTGTGACGATAGACTGCACAAGCCCGACTAGTTGTAGTAGTTTGAACTTGCTATGCAGCAACAATCTGTGACGATAGACTGCACAAGCCCGACTAGTAGTAGTAGTTTGAACTTGTTATGCAGCAACAATCTGTGACGATAGACTGCACAAGCCCGACTAGTAGTAGTATGTCGTCCACTCCGGGAACAAGTCAGGGAGAAGAACGGAGCAATCTTTACAAACAAACGAGTGAACAACTCAACACAACAAAAGGAGGCCCACGATATGGTGCAGTGCGTGGCGCGCCTCTGTTTTACAGGCCTTTGTTTTGTGTAACTTTTAATTTTTAAATCGCTAATTATTTTTTAATAGTACATCTGTACTGACTGGAACATTTCCGGAACAACGGTTGCACATAGAAGAGAAAACGAAGCCAACGAAAAAGTGCTAATACAGGAAACCCCGGTTTATACCTGTACACGCGAAGAACAAGAAACTTTTGCCTTATCATTTTCATCACCTTTGGTCAGTTGATGCTGATCGTCCGTTGCTTCGTTTATCAGTGCAAGCCCCAACTCCGGAAATGTTCTTTCCAATTTCCCGATATTTAGTACGTGCGCTCGGCTAAGGCCGGCGCGTGGCGAGACTGGAGGCAGCAGTTAAAGTTCGGGGAACAGTAAAGTTCGGGCGAAGCTAAGTTCACCCATTTTCATTTGGGCAGGAGGGGGAAAAGCTAGCTCCGCACTAATTCCAGTCAAAAACAATACACTTTCAAACTCGTTTACAGAAAAGTGGGGTTGGCTCGAATAGAGGCTATTCACATTGCATGTTCATAGGACCTCCAGTCTCGAATAAATTAAAAATACTCGACGTAGCTGCTTCGACTCCGAATGGAAGGGGGGGAATATAGAGGTAAGGGGCAAATACAATACAATCACAATCTGATTTGTTCTTCGCTTACACCACCGTGTGTTGTTTTCTCACTCAACTTTTGACCTGTTGTGTTCGTGTGGTTTGCCGTGTAGGGGTAGACCCGCATGACCTCACGTCCGTTCAACATGTGGTTCGGTAGTTACAGCACTTGGGATCCCATCTGTTCTTTGTCGGGCAGCATCGTCGAGCATTTCCTCTCAAGCTGGCGCTTATGTAAAAAAACTACATAAATTAGGAGCCAGACGGTTACCTTGTTCCTTGCCGTCTTCGGCCGCCTTCCTCGGAGCGAGAGCGGCGCCTTCCTCCTCGGTGGATAACGCCAGGACGGCCTTCATTTCCTGCGCGTCTCGGACCCCGGCCTTGACGGCATCGAGCAGCTCCTGCGACGGCGGCGCGTATTCTGCGCCGTACCGCAGCACGTCCTCGGTGCCCGCCAGCTTGGCGAGGACGAAGCCCACTTTTTCCATCAGCCGCACAGCGTCCGGATGCCGGCCAACCAGCTGGTGCACCCGCGGGTTCCCGACGCGGAGAATGCGGTATCGGTCGTCTTCTGGGTGGTCGTGGAGGTTTTGCAGGACCCGGAGGATCGTTTGCAGTGCCTCCAACCCGCCGTCGGCGACGTTGTCGACAAGCGAGTCGAGGAGATCCCGTGGAATGGCGGTGACGGAGATCTTCCCGGAATCGGTCGCCGGCGGCGGGGCGGGAGGGGCCGACGCGAGGAAGCTGGAGGGCGGCGTGTTGGGTTGCGCGTGGACCGATGCCATCATCTGCTCGATCATGGGCACCATCATCCGCCCGAAGGGCGTTGATAGGAACACGTCGACTTGGTTCGCCACCTCCGGGGGTGACCCTACGCCGCACAGGAACTTCCCTGCCTCGTCGGCGTAGTGGTTGCAGTTGTTCGACAGCACGTGGTAGTCGGTGGGGCCGTACTTCGCCCTCCCCACGGCCGCGTTCCACGCGTGGAACTCGGCCTGCGTCTTGCGGGTGTCGCCGAGCTTCAGCTTCTTCAGCGGCGTCCCGAAGCGGGTGCACGAGGGGGTGCCGCCTTCAATTCCGACGCCGCCGTCGAAGAAGTACTCGACGCCGTACACGACGACCGCCGTGTGGTAAACGGCGTCGATGTGCGTCCCGACGAGCATCTGGCTCATGTTCCGCGCCATGCCGCCGGAGATGTCGTACATGTAGCAGTACACTGCGTGCGACGCCATCGTTTGCGCTGAATCCTTTTTCGGTCCTTACTTAGTGCCTGGTGGGGGCGGTGGTAGTAGTTGAAACTTGGTTGATTTGTTTGTGCGCACTTCCTTCAAACCTGTTTTATTCATCTAACGGAGTGAGAAGAGTACGCTGCCATCGATCTGTTTTGTTCTTGACAAGTTGCATTTGTTAGACACAACAAAACTGTGACAGGACAGACATGCACAAGTCGCTACCCTACCCCGCACAGGAACTTCCCTGCCTCGTCGGCGTAGTGGTTGCACGTGGTAGTCGGTGGGGCCGTACTTCGCCCTCCCCACGGACGCGTTCCACGCGTGGAACTCGGCCTGCGTCTTGCGAGGGTCACCGGCCGAGCTTCAGCTTCTTCAGCGGCGTCCCGAAGCGGGTGTTCGAGGGGGCGCCGCCTTCGATTCCGCCGCCGTCGAAGAAGTACTCAACGCCCTACTGTTTCCCGCTTTAACTGCTGCCTCCAGTCTCGCCCCGCGCCGGCCTTTAACCGAGAGCGCACGTACTTATTTCTCCTGTGGCCAGCTGCCACCAAAACCAAAAAAGACAGGCGCTTCGTTTTGTTTGTGCGTGCCGGGTGATCGTTTTTCCACTTGTATTTACCCTGTGTATATTCAGGTAAGGAGTTCTGATCAACCACCAAAACACGCTGTCTACGTCTTTTTAGCCTGCATAATACATTTTGAAGGGCAACCCGCAAGATTGTTAGTACTAAAAACAATCTGTCCCGCCAGTCTGGACAGCCTGACCAGACCAGCTAACGCGGGTGGTTGCTGCGGCTTCCGCTTCTTGCGGGCGTTTCCACCTGCTTGCAGCGGTCTGCGTGTCGAAACGGGAAAGCAGAACGAACGACGGTCACGTCACGAGAGGGTAAAAAAGATGGAAACCAAAAAGAAAGGTACTTTTTTCCCGCATGGGGATGGGGGGCAAAGGAAAAGAGAAAAAAGAAGGCAGGGTATGTATAGTTTTGGAAGAAAGCGTGAACAAAGGGACGGGCCACAGGGGAGAAGAGTCGGCAGGGGGGGTCTTTCGTTTGGAAGTGGGGGAAAGGAGGGGTAAAGAAACGCTGAAGCATAAATGGCAGGAGGAGAGCAATCTTGCTTGGCCAGATAATTGTGTGCGTGTGCTCAGCATTGTCTGTGCGTCCATTGAGACGAGGGATTGCTTGATCAGTGAACATGAGGAATTGCACGGCACACGTGTGCACAACATTGTCTACCTGTCTACCCTTCTGTTGGGATGACAAGCTACTTGGCCAGTGCCCAACATGAGGGCTTCCACGGCAAGTGTGTCCAGCATTGTCGATGCGTCACTCGAGATGAGGGTTTGCTTGAGTGATTATGAGGAATTGCACGGCAATCGTTGCATTGTCTATCTTCGCTTGGGATGGGTCGACACGGAAAGTGCGTGCTCTGCATTGTCTTGAAATGAGGGGTTGCTTGATCAGTGAACATGAGGAATTGCACGGCAAGTTTGTGCTCCGCCTATTGTCTATCCGCCTTCCCTTGGGATGACGGGTTACTTGGCCAGAGTGTGCCCGGCAAGTGTGTGTTCACGCTCTACGCGTCTCTTGAGGTGGGTGATTGCTCGCTCAGTGGGCATGAGGTATTGCACGGCAAACGTCTGCTCGAGGTTTCTTCGGATGACGAATTACTTGACCAGCAGCGTGCCCGACAAGTGTGCGCTCAGCGTCTCTTCATGCGTGTAGGATTGCTTGGCCGCTATATGCCCAACACGAGGTAGGTGTTAAAAAGCAAGCGTGGGCTAAGCATTGTCTATGCGTCTTTCGTGAAGGAATTTCGAGGCCAGTTTGTGGTCAGTCCGTCTTCTGCGATGAGAGACTTAGCCCCGCTTCAGGGTCGTGGTGACCTAACTCGTGGCGACTGCATAGACTTAGAACGGTGGTAGCAGCGTCCTCAAGGATTGGCACATCTCCCTTTCAGTGCGGCTTGTGGGTTTGACACCCTAAGCCTCGCACACGTGTTAGACTCCTTGGTCCGTGTTTCAAGACGGGTAGTAGATCGCCGTGTCTGACATGAGCCTGCGAGCGTTTAACCACGTCAGGCCAGCGGGAGCAAGGACGTTGTCCGAAGACGCCGACACTTGCCCTTCGCTGACGATGCCGCGGGTCAACACGGGGGGCTCTCTGCTTTGAGCACTGGTGGTCCCCGCAATGTTCTTGGATACTGGCCTGGATTTCCTTCCTTTCCCTCTTCCACTTCTGGGCGGTTGAATTCCTCGAAAGTATTCGGCACACGTTGCGTTTTTTTTTTTTTTTTGTATGCACCGCCCGTTCCATCAGTTCTGACTACGACTAACACGCCTGACCTTCGGAGGTTCCTGGGATTTGCAGATCGATCTCGACCGTTTATTAGAGGCGCAAGTTCGGGGTGCGCTTTGGCTGCTTGCCGACCGAACCCGGTTTGCAGATTTAGCCCAGGTCGGTCTAAATCTGCAACGTGCCGTCCAACGGGTATGCGGCACGAGCAACGAGAAGCAACCCGGGTGGTACCTTTTCTCTCGTGCCTTCACGGTGGGGTCCATCCTCAGAGGCCGGAGTTAAAAGCTGGAGTTGAAAGAAGCGGGTGTCACTGCCGCTTTTTCGGGTGTGGATCTACACGCGCTTTGGTTGTAGCACACCCGCTTTTCGGGTGTGATTCGGGTACACCCTCTTTAACTCCAGCCTCTGAGGCTGGACCTCACGGTGTTGGTGTTGTCTCGGCCAATGCGAACGCTGAATGCCGTGGGGCATCTTCGGCGCGCCGGTATCGGAGTTGGGCGGCATGGGGTAAAACGTATGGTTTGGACGTTTCCGCTCTATGCTTTTTTTTTTTTTTTTTACTGGTTGTTAGGTACCAGGGAAAGCCTGCTACACGGGAGCCAAGCTTCACGTGTTCGGCGGTACTGCAGAGCCACGGGCCTACGGGTCAAGTGGCTACCGATTTCCCAACCTAAAGCATCAAGGCTTGGCGCACCTTGGGGCTTGGCGCTCGCGCTGAACACAAGCTCGTCGAGACGGTCAACCGCAGGGCAGAGTGGACGGGATGGTGGCTCTGTGCTGCCTCCGACTCAAGATTTGCACGCTGTGCTTGACCGTCACGTTCCTGGACCAGGAGCGGCGTTTTTCTTTTTCTTCTTCTTGACTGGTTGACTGAGTGAGCTGCGAAAATGACGCGATCGGATGTCTTTTCATTATTCTCCCGCCTTTATTCTTGCGTTAGCGAATGGGCGGGGGTGGGCTCCTTCACGACCTTGAACATGCAGATGGACAAGATATGCGAAAAACATGTGAAAAGACGTACTCATGTGATCATGAGTAAATATAACAAAAACTCACTGATCACTTGCCACATGATGAACATGTAGATGGACAAGATATGACATGCGAAAAACATGTGAAAAGATGTACACATGTGATCATGAGGGAATATTCCAAAAACTCACTGATCACTTGCCACATGATATCAGCATAACTTTGAAATCACTTGTAAGTTCTATGACAGGTGGGTCGTGAAGGAGGCCCGTTGGTTGACTAGCGCGGAGTATAACCGCCAGCGCAAGTGGCCGAACGGAATCCACTGTCGGCCGCATTCGACTTCTCATGATTAGGGCGGTGCTTCTCGAACGAGGCTTGTTGGGACGATCCAATAAAGCGTGCCAGATGTTCCAAACTGGAGTCCCAGCGAAGGGGAAAAATGATAGGGATTTGAACGCATCTCCAACTCTTCCACGTCTCCTTGATGGTCGGGCACCTTCTACTTCTTGGTTCTTTGCACGTTGTCGTCGGTTGTAGGAATTCCTCAACCTCCTCCCTTGCTTTCTCTACAATATTCGCTTTCGTGGGTGAATTTGAACGCATCTCTACTTCTTGCCATACATCGGTCCTCGGACGTTTAACCTCCTAAAGTTCTCTTCACGTTTCCACCACTCTGGACTGAGAATGGCCGTCCATGTAGTGGCCAGGGAACCCCAAGTTCGAAGTCCAGTGTGAAGGCACGACAGAGACGCCGCCCGCGAAGGGGGGCTGAGGATACCGAGAGTTAGTGTGAAGGCGTGGCAGAGATGGGGTGGCGCCGCCCGTGAAGTTGGCCGGCGCAGCTGCATTGCGCGTTCTTTTTTTTGAGTTAAAGTTCGTGAAATTCCGGGGGTTTAGGGTCTCCGTGCGACCGTTTTTTAGAGTGAAAGTTCGCTTGAAACTCCGGGGTTTTAAAGTCCCCGGGTGACCTTCGTCGTTCTGGGACGAAATTCTTATCCGGGTGGAAATGGCTGATAACATTGCGACTTGACAGGATTCGATTCTGTTCGAACAGGCCTGGCGGAATAAACTGAAGCTATCTTGCCGAATAAATGCTTCATGCTGGGGGCGACGTTAGGTGGCGCTTCCAAGAATCGCAAGGGAGCCCCAGCTGTGTGCCGCTAGGTCTCGACGTTTCGATACAATCGCACTACCACAAGCTTTTGGCGCTTTCTTGCGAGCCCTTCTGTACCAGTCTCAAGGGCCGAACTGTATTGAGATCGCGCAAAGAAAGCTCCCAAGAGAACAGCCAACCACTCCAAGCCGCAGGGATTGTAAGAACGTGCTTGGAACGGATCTGTGCTCAACACCGCACTGGTCCCGTCTGCGCCGTGTTTCGGTCCTTTAAGCCACGGACACATAAGGCGGACCAAGGGGCCATCATGTGCGGAACCTGTGTGTCTGCAGACAGGACAGCGGTGTGAGTCTGGTTTGTCAGGCGGCTGTTTGTAGCTCATCACAGCCAGGACCCCCCGTGCTACTAGAGCACAGGAATCCGTCACGGGGAGGAGGCCGTTTTTAGAGTGAAAGTTTTGTGTCAACATTTTGACCTCTGTCGCTCCAGCAGCAATCACTGGTCTTAGTCTTGGCTTAGCGCAGGGGGATTTCATTATTCTTTCATCTTTCTGTGAAGGGGCGGGGTCGTGACTAACTCGCAAAGAAAAGATAAAAGAACAAAAAAGAAAAAAGAACAAAGAAGCAGGACTGCTGAACGGGGTAGAAGGTCTTAGTAGAGCGGACATGGTTGCACTCGGTACTGCAGAGTCACGCTCTTACGGGTCCAGTGGCACTACCGACGAAAACTTGCACTCTGAAAACCAGAGCGCCGAAGGTGGGCCAGACGCGTTGAAAGCGGTTGCGCCGACGGGGGCAGTTCGGACATGGTTGCGGACCTGTGCAGGTTCCGACGCAAACTGGTGTTGCTTGTGCAAAACCGCATTCAGAAAATGGCAGGTCACAGAGGCCCGGAGCTCAGGACTCTGGTATCTCGACTTCTCACAGCTTCACTGAGGTACGTGATGCACCACGAAAGTCGATTAGAGTTTTGGGTTAGCATGCAAAGAATCTGTGGCAATAATCTGCATTGACACATCGATTAGAGAACACAGCTTTGTGGTTGGTAGCTTGAACTTAAATATACAGCGACAATCCGTGTCGATAGACTGCACAAGCCGCTACAGACTACCTCTTTGCACGCGTCGTGTCATGCTTCGGTCGCTTTCTTGCCCCGCGTACTGTTTGTTCGCGGGTTTCCCCGCGGCCGAGAACTCGATGCCTCGGTAGTAGCAGTTGAACTGACCGGTGGCCGGGCACTACTCGTGCCGAATGAACGACTAAAAACGCTGATCTGGCACTTCCTTCAAACCTGTTTTGTTCGTCTAACGGGAGTGAAGATAGAACGCAGCCATCGATCGGGTTTTTGTGCGTGGAAAATTGCGTTTGTCAGCCCAAAAGAAGCACTCGGAAGGGCCGCCTGGTGCACATTTCGACGGAGGCTAGAGGGAGAAACGATACAACCGCAAAGTGCTGTCGAACGCTCACCGTACATTTCCTCCCGTAGAGACGCAACTGGCGACCTCCTCTCTCGGATATCTTTCCTGCATTGATTAGAAGAAAGAAAAAAAAAGAGAATGACGTTCGGTTGTGGGTAGCGTACTTTCTTAGGAGAGACTCTTACGAGTAAAAAGAAACAAAAGGGCCCAAAAGGGGGAAGAAAATCTTGGTGGAGGGGGAAAGGGGGCAGAGGGCTTTGGAGGACGTGAAGGTGCGCACCCCATCCTGCGTGTCGATCGAGCTTGTTTGACTTACGGGTGACCCTTGCACTAAGCTTGGTGCCTGGCGACTAATGTTTGGTGACAAGCTACCAGACGACTAATGATTGAAGATGCGTGATGACTTATGACTGACTCGTGGAAAACCTCTCGAAACGTTGAGGCGAAGCTCGGGAGGGGGGGTTAAGAACATTGTTTGTGTGTGCTGGTTGATCGTTTCCACTTGTATTACCTGCATCATTATCAGGTTAAAAACTGTGACCAACCCAAACAGGCTACCTGGGTCTTTTTTGTCGTGCACAACACTGTGGGTACTAAAACAAACGGCGCTTTGCTGCCCACAAACCAGAAGCGGCGCCCGAGTTGTTATCAACTAGGGGGATCCGAGCTTGAATGTGGCAGGTCGATGCTGCGCGGTTTTACGGTGAACTCGAGCGTGTTCACCTTTCGTTTGTGCAGTCTCGCGTGCAAGCACGCCCCCACCTGACACAGGCGCAAAGTGTGAAGCTTCGTTGTTGCGCTTGTTGAAGTACAAGCGGGCCAACTCGTTCAGTTGTGGTGAAAGGGCCGGGCACGTTCAGCAGCTTGAGCTTTGCTTTCTCCTGCACCAGCTCTCAGGTGCGCCTGCCACAGGACGCCACGAAGTCTGCGGGCCTATATCATGCAGGGTCAAAACCTTGTGTCCTTTTGGTAAATGGCCACTAAATTTCTTTCCGGAAAAAAACTGGGGTTTTTAAATTTTAAAATTTTGGCACAAACACTGCAGTAATTTTTGATGAAGTTGAGTGAGTTGCAAAGTTTTTTTTTTTTCCAAAAAAAAAAATTTTTTTTGGGGCCGTCGGCCCCACGCGCAGCGTTTAAAAAGGACACAAGGTTTTGACCCTGCATGATATACCGATGGAATAGGAAAAATGTCGAACTGGACTAAAGCTGGGAACGGGTAAATGACAGATCGCTTGTGTGCACGTGCGCAGTACCTGTTTGAAGCTAGGTACAACTGCCAGCTAGCGATCCGTCCCCCCCTTTTAAACAATGACTGAGCGTTAACGTCGAGAGATCAGGTCAAGCGCAGGAGGTTGACGGCGGGAGTAACTATGACTCTATCGGTGTATCCACCCATGCCTCTTCTTAGTTAGTCGTGAACTTGAAATGCAGGCGGTAAGCTGGCGTTGCTTGATAACGCGTTTCTCGAACACAGGAAGAGATGGGACCGAAGGAACCTGTTTGATAGCTAGGTACAACTGCCAGCTAGCGATCCGTCCCCCCCTTTTAAACAACGACTGAGCGTTAACGTCGAGAGATCAGGTCAAGCGCAGGAGGTTGACGGCGGGAGTAACTATGACTCTATCGGTGTATCCACACATGCCTCTTCTTAGTTAGTGTGAACTTGAAATGCAGGCAACACAAGGGGTAAGCGCAGGCTTGCATTGTCATAAGCTGACGTTGCTTGATAACGCGTTTCTCGAACACAGGAAGAGATGGGACCGAAGGAAGAAGGAGAACCAGTC
>JAPJBO010001157.1:0-63585 GCA_030068145.1 Diplonema papillatum | reverse complement strand
CCCTGATATCGAGGGCGCGGATATTGTAATATTTCGAACACGTAAACAACATGGACTAGCATACACAGCTCAGTAACGTTGAACGGAAGCGCACCTAGTGCGTATTGTAGAGCTCTGTAGAGCTCTAAACTCTCGGATAACCCGGAGCTTTCGTTTCGCAGCAGTCTTTCACTGAAGGGCGAGTGCTGCACGCCCTGATATCGAGGGCGCGGATATTGTGATATTTCGAACACGTAAACAACATGGACTAGCATACACAGCTCAGTAAGTCGTTGAACGGAAGCGCACCTAGTGCGTATTGTAGAGCTCTGTAGAGCTCTAAACTCTCGGATAACCCGGAGCTTTCTTCTCGCAGGAGTCTTTCGCTGGAGGGCAAGTGCTGCACGCCCTAACATCGAGGGCGAACACGTAAACAACATGGACTGGCATTCACCGCTCAGTAACGTTGAACGGGGGCGCACCTAGTGCGTATTGTAGAGCTTCTAAACTCTCGGATAACCCGGAGCTTTCGTTTTACAGCAGTCTTTCACTGGGGGAGGCAAGTGCTGCACGCCCTGCTATCGAGCGGCCATGGATAATAATAATATTATGTTTTGAACGCGTGAACCACATGGGTGAGCATGCACAGCTCAGTGACGTTGAACGGGGGCGCACCTAGTGCGTGTTGTAGAGCTCTAAACTCTCGGAACCCCGGAGCTTTCGTCTCGCAGCAGTCTTTCACTGAAGGGCAAGTGCTGCACGCCCTGATATCGAGGGCGCGGATACTGTGATATTTCGAACACGTAAACAACATGGACTAGCATACACAGCTCAGTAAGTCGTTGAACGGAAGCGCACCTAGTGCGTATTGTAGAGCTCTAAACTGGAGCAGCAGTCTTTCACTGGAGGTGCTGCACGCCCTGATATCGAGCGGCCATGGTTAATAATATGTTTCGAACACGCGAACCACCTGGACTAGCATGCGCAGCCCAGTGACGTTGAACGGGGGCGCACATAGTGCGTATTGTAGATCTCTAAACCCTCGGAAACCCGGAGCTTTCGTTTCGCAGCAGTCTTTCACTGGGGCCAAGTGCTGTACACGCCCTGATATCGAGCGGCCGCGGAAATTGTGATATTTCGAACACGTAAACAACATGGACTAGCATGCGTAGCCCAGTAACGTTGAACGGGGGCGCACCTAGTGCGTATTGTAGAGCTCTAAACTCTCGGATAACCCGGAGCTATCGTTTCGCAGCAGTCTTTCACTGGGGGGGCAAGTGCTGCACGCCCTGATATCGAGCGGCCATGGTTAATAATATGTTTCGAACACGCGAACCACATGGACTAGCATGCGCAGCCCAGTGACGTTGAACGGGGGCGCACCCAGTGCGTATTGTAGATCTCTAAACTCTCGGAAACCCGGAGCTTTCGTTTCGCAGCAGTCTTTCACTGGGGCCAAGTGCTGTACACGCCCTGATATCGAGCGGCCGCGGAAATTGTGATATTTCGAACACGTAAACAGCATGGACTAGCATGCGTAGCCCAGCAACGTTGAACGGGGGCGCACCTAGTGCGTATTGTAGATCTCTAAACTCTCGGACAACCCGGAGCTATCGTTTCGCAGCAGTCTTTCACTGGGGGGGCAAGTGCTGCACGCCCTGATATCGAGCGGCCATGGATAATAATATGTTTTGAACGCGTGAACCACATGGATGAGCATGCACCGCTCAGTAACGTTGAACGGGGGCGCACCCGGAAGCGTATTGTAGAGAAACTCTCGGAAACCCGGAGGTTTCGTCTCGCAGCAGTCTTTAACTGGAGGGTGAAGTGCTGCACGCCTGCCGCAACCCGCCGCAACCCCCCGGAGGGTATCGCCAACCCGCCGCAACCCCCGGAGGGTATCGCCTACCCGCCGCAACCCCCCCGGAAGGCTTCGCCAACCCGTTGCAACCCGCCGCAACCGAGCGGCCACGGATATTGTGATATTTTGAACACGTGGGCCTCGTGGAGTTGGATAACATTGAACGGGGGCGCGCCGGTAGAACTCCGACCGGCTGGTGGCGTGACGTAGTCCCGGCGGCAGTCATAGCCTCATGGTTGGTGTTCTTCCTTCGTTTGTTTGTAAGTATCCGCTTTGGTTTCACCTTTTGTTTGAGATGGAGATGCACGAGCCGTACCGGAGGAAGGGGCCAACAAAAGCCCCATAGAGCCAGCAGTGCGTGAGGCCAGAAGACGCCTGCTCCAATTCTTGCAGTTTACTGAGGGAATAGGAGCAAGACGCATGACCAGATGAGCACGACCACCTCGGATCAACACCAGGAGAATTCGGGTGGTGCTGGCTTCGACAACTAGTAATATTCCGGCAAAAGGTAGCACTCCTCAACTAGCCCGAACCAACAGGATCAAAGAATGTCAGTCACACCTTCCCGATTCTTTTTTCCACCCTCCATCCCCCGCGTGACGTAGTCCCGGCGGCAGTCAAAGCCTCATGGCCTGTGTTCTTCCCCTTCGTTTGTTTGTAAGTGTCCGCTTTGGTGTCACCATTTGTTTGAGATGGAGATGCACGAGCCGACCGGAGGAAGGGGCCAACGAAAGCTCCATAGAGCCAGCAGTGCGTGAGGCCAGAAGACGCCTGCTCCAATTCCGACCCCACTAGCCAGTTTGCTCTTCTCGGAAACGCGGAGCGTTCGTCTTTTTATGAAGGTTTGCCCCTCAGGCATTGGATACACGACGAATTGGTGATCCTGATTTGATACTAATTAGATGATTGTGTGTGGGCCTTTGAAGCGTGGATGATGCCTCTCGCGCTGCTCCCCTTGAGGTTCCTGGCTCATGCCAAAGCGCCGCCGCCCGGGTTAAGGGGGTTGCGGCATCAGGCGCGGGCCAGGGCCAGGGAGGCTGTTCGGAGGGGTCACCACCCACCGTTCGCGGGCTTCGTTACTTCACTGCCCCCGGCTCTCCCCGGCCTTCGTCATCCCGGGGGAGGGTTCCACGGCCATCCCCTCCCGCTTGGGGAATGGACGGGCGCTGTGCCGCGGGTCCTTCCGTGCGTCCTCGCGACGTCGCCGCTGTCGATGTCGCTGCCGCTGTTGCTGCCGCTGCAGCCGCTGTCGGGCGGTTGGTTGACGATCCCGGTCTGCACCCCGCCCGTTGCGCGTCGGCTTTCTTCTTCTCGGCGTTCGCTAGGACGTCCCAACGTCGCATGCGGCGGCGGCAGCCGCCATACTAATTAGATGATTATACCGAGCGGCCACGTAGAAGGCTAGCTCCGTGGTGCTGCTCGAGAAACCAGCGGCCCTGCACTGGATGAACGACGAAGGTCCTCATTTTTCAGTTTGCGAAGACAAGTTCCCCCTATACTAAGTGGCTTAACTGGCTTGGGGAGGCGGCGTCACCCAACCTGTCATTTAGCTAAGTTCCTCATGACTGCTGCCCCTCCAGCAGTGGACACGACGGGAGCAGCTGAGTTTCGCCGGGTCGCGATACTCTATGACCCGCTACCCTGTGCCTCTTCGAGTAGGTGTGATGTCGGTGTTGGTGCGGCGTGCGTGTGGTGCTGCATGGCAGACCTCTTCTACGGAGCACGCGCTCGTATCGAGTGGCCACATAAGAGCCAGCCCGTGAAGCCGATCGGGTCTCGCTGTGCGGCTGTGTGTAGAACTCCGACCACCAGCCTTTCTAGGCCTGCTGTTCGAGACACGCACTGGACGAACGACGAAGTCTCGAAGAACCCGGAGCTATCGTTCCACAGCGGTCGTACGCTTGATGAACGACGAAGTCCTCGTGTTCAGTTGCGAGAGCACGGGCCTTCCACGCGCTTCTACCGAGCGGCCACGTAGGGGGCCAGGTTGGTGGTGTTGCTCGGACCCCGCGGGCAGTTCTTGTAGAACTTCGACCACCACCACCCCGCCTGCTGCTTGAAGAACCCGGAGCGATCGTTCGACAGCGGTCTTGCACTGGACGAACGATGAAGTCCTCGTGAGGGCACGGGCTTTGCACGGGCTTTGCACGGGCTTTGCACGGGCTTTGCACGGGCTTTGCACGGGCTTTGCACGGGCTTTGCACGGGCTTTGCACGGGCTTTGCACGGGCTTTGCACGGGCTTTGCACGGGCTTTGCACGCGCTTGTACCGAGTGGGCCAGGTAGGTGGTGTTGCTCGGATCCCGCTGTCGGTTCTTGTAGGACTCCAAATACCACCCAGCTGCTTGCTGATTAAAGAACCCGGAGCTATCGTTCGACCGCGGTCTTGCACTTGGATGAACGACGAAGTCCTCGTGTTCAGTTGCGAGGGCACGCGCTTTCCACGCGCTTGTACCGAGCGGCCACGTAGGGGGCCAGGTCGGTGGTGTTGCTCGGATCCCGCTGTCGGTTCTTGTAGAACTCCAATTACCACCCAGCTGCTTGCTGCTTGAAGAACCCGGAGCTATCGTTCGACCGCGGTCTTGCACTTGGATGAACGACGAAGTCCTCGTGTTCAGTTGCGAGGGCACGCGCTTTCCACGCGCTTGTACCGAGCGGCCACGTAGGGGGCCAGGTCGGTGGTGTTGCTCGGATCCCGCTGCCGGTTCTTGTAGAACTCCGACCACCACCCGGCCTGCTGCGCGAGGAACCCGGTGGCCTCGCCCCACAGCAGCAGCGGCTTGGTTCCCGGGTCCTGCTTTTCGACGTCCTCTGGCGGGCCGACCCGCAGAAACCGCGCGTAGGCCTCCCGCTCGTGGGGGTAGGCCAGCGGGCACTGTACGAACCGAGTGCCGTCGATCACCGTGTCCCAGCCGAAGTGGGTGTGACCGAACAAGTGCACGTCGCTCTGCACGCGCCGGACGCGGGCCTGCAGGCTGTCGGAACCGACCGCCTTCGGCAGATTCGGATGGAATAGGTACCTCTTCTCCGGGCACAGCTCCGGGTGCGGGAGGAAGTGCGAGAAGCTGATCACCGGCGCTCCGCCCGCGCCGCCGGGCCGCCGGCTCCAGTCGAACGCTGGGGACAGGTCGTCGTTCGCTCGGTCCAACCTCTGCGCCACCGCAGGCGTCGAGTGGTCCATGCCGGCGGGCCACTTGCACCGCCGGAAGTCTGCCATCAAGCGTTCGACGCTCGCGATGCCGGTCCAACCTGCGAGCCGAGGGGGGGTGGTTTTGCTGGTGCCGCAGCACGCACAATTATATCAGGGATGCTATCAGCACCCACTAGCAGTATGCACCAGCAGCGCAGTCAGTACATGTGTACGGTGTGTGGTATGCTATCAGCAGCCACTAGCACTACACTACGTAGTATCCTCTACGGGCTGAAGGATGGTATGTGGTATGCGCCAGCAGCGTAGTGTTATGAGGACCGGTGTAGGTGTGTGGTATGAAATCAGCAGCCACTAGCACTGCACACCACTACGTAGGTGCTCCACGGTCCATCTCTTTCTCCTGGAACTGCATCGAACTGCCTGCCGTTGATCACGGCAGCCACTACACACACTACGTAGATGGTATGTGGTATGCTATCGGCAGCCACTAGCACTACACTACGTAGTATCCTCTACGGGCTGAAGGATGGTATGTGGTATGCACCAGCAGCGTAGTGTTATGAGGACCGGTGTAGGTGTGGTATGCTATCGGCAGCCACTAGCATATACGCCATATTGCAGTTTACTGAGGGAATTGGCACAGCGGATTGTTCAACTTGCTTGACAACAACCCATCAGCAGGCTGCAGTTAGTGATAAAGGAAAACCGTACACCGGGAGACGTTTCGTTGACCGCACTACCCTGAGCCCAAATCCTGGACGTGGTTTCAGGTGACAAATTGGCAAATAATCATGATCAGAAGGTCCTACTTGGGCGGTTCAGTTTCCTCACACATTGCATGCGGCTAAAAAAAAAAGCGCTCATTGTGCCATTCTCCGCTAGCCACGACGGAGTATACGAACGGGTTCCGTACTGGCACTTTTGGCTTCGTTTTCTCTTTTATGTGCAACCGTTGTTCCAAAAAATGGTCCCCTCAGTGCAAATGAAATATTACCGGTAAGAAACCAGAATCAGAGCGATACCTGTGATGTCAGGCTCCCTGTCCCACGACTGGTGGTGCCAGGCGTGGATCGGGACGAGCCACACCTTTCCGTCCAGCAGCGCCGGCCGCACGATGACAGACTCCGCATCGCACATTGCCATCAGCGCGGAGAACTTTTCGAGGCTGTCCTTGCACGCGTCGTCTTCGTCGAGCCACAGGTCATGGTTGCCAGGGGTGAATGCCACGTATCGGAACCTGCAGACGTATTGCATAAGTGAAGAATTCTACTTCGGCACCTTGCACTGAATAACTTTTAGCCTTTAGCTTTAAGGTGGAAAGAGATGCACGCGTGGCATAACTAGCGACGGGGTAAAGCAAATTGATGCTCAGCAAACAACCCAAGTACCCTGTGCGTTGAGGTGCCTTCTAGGACTCCCTCGATGACTCGGGAGAGCAGCGCTGGAACTTCTTACCTCGGGCTTATTGTTGGACTGGCCGCGCTGCTGCTCAACCCTCGCACTTGTGTGCTTGCCAACCACAACGGAAAAACGCAAACTAAGCTAGACCACTAGACTACACTACTGCACTAATTGTGCCACGGAAGAGAGAAAGTTTTGGGTTAGAATGCAAAGAATCTGTAGCGATAATCTGCATCGCCGGCGGCGCGGTTCTCTCTTCGCACGTGATGTGTCATGCTTTCGCCTCTTTAGCTCGTCTTCATCGTCGCGCTCAGGCGCGCGTTTGGTGCCTCGCTTCTCCTTCGACTGCTCGTCCAGGTTCATCGGAGCGAGAGAGGGAGAGACGAGTTAGAGTGCAGGGACCATCTCTCCGGGGAGTATCCGGTCGCCCCACTACTGTCCCGTACTACAACGGCGGGCGTAAGTCGGTACGTCGTAAGCGCGGTGCGAGCCGCGGCCCAGTCGTAGATGATGATTGCACCGATGGTGGCGCAGCCGGGGGCGTTTTGACTGACGGGCGAGACCGCCTGGCAGGCGTGTGTTGACTACATTGTGTCGCGGGCTCTCCTCCTGTTGGCAACAGCCCGCCCTATGATACAAATCCCGATATCAGCGCCGTACAAAGAACACGAGTCTGCAAAAATAAAACCGCCCGAACAGTACAGTTATTTTTTCGGGAGGGGGAGCAGTTTGCGCGCGAATAGCCGGCTTGCCGGTGAATAAATTTCGAGCCCTTTTTTACCGGCAGACTCGCACAAAATCAGCCGATTTTCAACAGTGTAAGCTTTGGCTATGCCGCTCAATCAGCTTGATGCACCGGCAAGATGTTGTCGTAAACCCTTTCTGATCGGCAGACCTTCCAAAAATCGTTTTTCTTTTTTTTTTTTTTTTTTCAATATTCTTTTTTTTTTCTTGAAAGTATGCCAATACTGCAGGGAATAGTTGACTAGACCTCTTGAGTTTGTGCTGACCACGAATTGGGGAGTCGGGAGAACCTACAAAGCCAAAAGCAGGACCGACCCCCCGTTCGTGAAAAAAGCGAAGAATGAAAACACCTTCTTTTTTCCATCTATCTTTGTCAAGAGCTGCAACTCAACTATTCCCGGCTGATTTTTTCCTTAGCGCGAACACTGGAGGAGGGGAGTGTCCCAACGTGCAGCACTGTTTGACGAGGGAAGGCGTATTGCAAAGATCGCTGCGCGCTTGAAATACGTGAGTGTGTCCCCCACTTTGTAACACCAGCTTCGGCTACAGCCTCTGCGGTGTCATGCATACGAGTCTTGACTCGTAAAAACATTGTCGAGTGCAAATACACGTGATTTACGAGCGTTGTGCAGAAGCACTTGGGAATCACTGTGAAAGTTGAAACTCCGGGGTTTTAAAGTCTCCGGGTGACCTTCATCATATACTAATATTATGGGAATATATCCTTTGTGCTCTGAGTGTCGTCAGAGTGGTGGTTACACGAGGTACGAGAATCTTGTAAGGGAGTTGGCAAGTGGATTCCTGCTTGGCAATTCAGTTCAACTCGCTAGTGCGGTTCGTTTGCTAGTGTGAAGCGCCGTGCAACCCCCCGGGATACCTCTTTTTCAGCTCTTGGAAAACGTGCAGCAGCAGGCTCTGGCGATGCGAAACGTCGCCAGCCACGATGATGCAGTCGTCTTTGTGGTTCTCCTCATCTATCGCGTGCAGCCACGCAACGTTCTCTTTGTAGTCCACGTGAATGTCACTGACGCCGAAGACTCGCATTTTTTGGGAGTTCCTGACGGGAAGCTGTATGTCGTTCAGGGTAAGAGTTCCGTACGAATGGAATACACCGCAAGTGTCATACTAAAGGGGGGTGCGCATTCAACAACAAAAAAAGGACCCATTGGTAGTTGTATGGAGACAGCTATCGTTTCTCCCCCTCTCTAGGATCGGGGGGCCGCCATGCGTGCTGCCTCCTGCCTGCCAACATTGAAGTTGTCCCTATCCCCCAACCTAGCAAGCTTACTTGATGCGCCGTCGGCGCGTCAAGTTGTAACATTCCTGGGCGTTTCCACTCCTGACATCACGTACTACGTCCTATTCACATTCCTGGTATTGTTTGCATTCATTTTCTTTTCCTGCGGACCCGGATACCGACGATGCCAACCTTCGGCTGATGTAGCCTCCTGGGACGACAGGGACGATGTTGGCGCGAGGACCGGCGTCATGCAGTCGCCGACGATCAGGTCGTCGATGAACTGCGAGCGGGCTGAGTCGTTGTTGTCGAACTTGTGTCATGGTATTCGGAATACTAATACAGTATTGACTAAAAAGCTTGCGCAAGATTCCAAACACAGGGAGGAGCATCAAAATACTTGACCCAGCTGCTTTGACTCCGGATGGAAGGGAGGAAATATAGAGGTAGAGGGGCTGATTTGTTCTTCGCTTACACCACCGTGTGTTGTTTTCTCACAGGACTTTGACCTGTTGTGGTTGTGTGATTTGTCGTGTAGGGGGTAGATCGCATGACCTCACGTCCGTTCACCACGCGGTTCGGTTGTTACAGCACTTGGGAATCCCTTCGGTTCTTTGTCTAAGCAGCTTTTGTCGAGCATTTTCCTTCCAAACTGACGCTTATGTAAAAATTATCACTATCATGGACGCAATAGCTGCCGAAATCCGGATCGAGTGTCACATACGGAAGCACGGGTACGAGGAATGGCGTCCCCTTGACCGAACCAGAGCGGCACAGCAGATATGAGCGCGCGTCCTTCCTTGCCGCTCCGCGGTCCCATATGCGGTCAGCAAAAAAAAAAAACTGTAAGTTCGTAGAGAACTAAATAGTCTTTTATTTTCGATTGGTCAACCTCGGCGACCGCGAAGGAAACGTCTTCGAAGAAGAACTCACATACACTACGTACAGAGAAAAGTTTTCCCCTTAACTCACCCATCACAGACGAGTCGTCTGGGAGAAAGACTCGCCAAAAGATAAAAGGGTCGCAGAGAGACTTGTATTTACCCTGTGTATATTCAGGTAAGGAAATCTGATCAACCACCAAAATCCGCTGCCTACGTCTTCTTAGCCTGCACAATACATTGAAGGGCAACCCGCAAGATTGTTAGTACTAAAAATAGAAAGGATTGATCGCAAAACCACTTACCCAAAGGAGGAACACCAGGAGAAGGTGAAAGACACCAAACTGCACGTCAAGTATGAAGCTGTTATGTCTAGTAACACAGGGGGCCGCGCAGGCCTTGCGCCACCACTGCCGTCTGAGACGAAGAGTAGAACGCGACAATAAACTCTTGCTTTGGCGGTTCGTTCCTGCCCAGTTCCTGCGATTCCTACCCGCCCTCACCATCATCATCACCGTCGCCCAAGACGTCGTCAACGGGGAACATCATCCCCATACAAACAACCCTTCCTCGCATGCCAGCTGGCGAGCGAGGGAGACGCGCCTCCCAGGAGGAGGCGAAAGCGACCCATGCAGGAGCCCCCGAAGCCCGCAATCCCCGACCGGGAAGATACGAAGAACGAAGCGATCGCCGCAGGCCGCGATCAACTCAACGCGGGACCAGCGAATGAAATGCTTGGCTTCTTCCCCACCGTCGACCCGGAAACAGCCAGAAACGGCCCGGAAAGTCCGCGCCGCGGAAAGCGAGCGGAAACAAAACTTGACCTCGAAATGACCGCTCGGGGGGTCGTTGTATAATGGTTTAGCTTGAAGGGTATTGGAAAGGTTGAAAAAGGTTTTGGGGGACACCGTCGGTTTGTGTTTTTATTTTTTTTCTTAGCCACATGCAATGTGTGAGGAAACTGAACCGCCCAAGTAGGACCTTCTGATCATGATCATTTGCCACCTGAAACCACGTCCAGGATTTTGGGCTCAGGGTAGTGCGGTCAACGGAAACTCTAGTTTCCCTTTCTACTTTCTCCTACTCTCGCGGTGTACGGTTTTTAGCCACATGCAATGTGTGACGAAACTGAACCGCCCAAGTAGGACCTTCTGATCATGATCATTTGCCAAATTTGCCACGAATCCACGTCCAGGATTTGGGCTAGTGCAGTCAACGAAAACTCTAGTTTCCCTTTCTACTTTCTCCTACTCTCGCGGTGTACGGTTTTGTTTATTTTTTTTTGGGGTAACTATTTTTTCGGGGGTTCGCGTAACCCTTCTTTTCCGGAAGATAACGTTCTCTTTTCTTTTCTCTCTGGCGCTCTTTTTCTCTCTATCTCTCTCTTTGGCTAGCAAAGCGACTATTGCGACCGACACCACGACCACACCCGTAATGAATGTGATCAAGGGCCGCCCACTGGCCCGGCAAGGCTCGAAAGCAAAAGAGGCCCTCTCCAGCGTCTCCGCGACGTCTTCTTCGGAGGAGTCACCTGGGGGACCCAACAACAACAGGGCATCCCCCTCGTCCACCCCACGGGTTTGACCTCATCCCCATCATCGCTGACTCTCCAGTTGGTATCGACCGCCACCGGCCATAGCGGAAGCGTTGCGAGCGTGGGCTTCACACCGGATGGCCTCTACGGTGTGTCCGCGTCGGCGGACGGCACTGTGCAGGTTTGGAACCTTGCGACCGGAAATGTGGAGCGTGTGTTCGAGAAGCACAGCGCAGGTGTCACAGGCGTGGCGGTCAGGCGCCTCGGCCGTGTCGTGTTTGCAGCACCCCACACTGAGGGAATTTGTGTACAGAGGAGGTGCGGAAGTGCACGTACGAACAACACAGGTAGTGGGTAGTTTCTCCTAGCTATCCGTTGGATTTTTGCCCACCCTCCCTAGTGACTTCACCGGGTTGTTTCTCCAACCTTGGTGAGGCCTTTTCTTCCATCTCGCAAGTTACCATGTATTCAGTGGATTCGCGAACGACCATCGAACGAGTTTCCCTTCCTTTCATGCGTGCTACGTGAGCAACGATCCCACAGCAAACTCCGTGCAGCAGCGACGGACGGTGTATGTCTGGAGCCCGGAAACTCTGGGCGCCCTGCAAAAACACTCAACGGACGAAAGTCATAAAAGTAGCGCTAGCCCGTGAACAGTGCTCGCCTGCCGTGCACTTTTGCAGAACTCAATGATTTTTCAATATTCTCCCAACCGCTCGGTTGTCCTTCGCCAGCCCGAGCCAATGCGTGATCGCGGGGGACAATCGAACAAAAAGCGAAGACTTTGCACTGGGAAAGGTGGCGACACATGATCAAGGGGGAGAGGGGCATCGGAAGGGAAAGGGGAGCTTGATATCGTTCCTTTTTTTTTTTTTTTTCTTGAAATAGCCTGCAGCAGGGAATATTCCAATCCCCGAAATTCGGGAAAATCATGGTTAAAAAGTCTGTAGCATGGCCGGAAAGATTTTTTTTTCCCCCACGTTGAGCGAGGTTTTTTGATGGCCTGTAAGTCTGGTATGCGACCTTCGTGGGGCGTGTTGCTGCTTCACCACTTTGTTGTAGTCCCCACTTGTGGGTCTTGCGGGTCCTGTAGCCTCCGTGTCACTGGCCTTGCAAGCACAAAAAAGTTTTCACCAGAAACTCCTGTGGTTAAAAAATCCTTTTTAACCGGCCTGCTTGGAGAAATACTTTTTTTTGGTGAAGAAACCAGGTACCAGGGAAAGCCTGCTACACGTGAGCCAAGCTCTACGTGTTCGGCGGTACTGCAGAGCCACGGGCCTACGGGTCAAGTGGCTACCGATTTCCCAAACTAAAGCATCAAGGCTTGGCGCACCTTGGGGCTTGGCGCTCGCGCTGAACACAAGCTCGTCGAGACGGTCAGCCTCAGGGCAGAGCGGACGGGGTTGTGGCACTGTGCTGCCTCCGACTCAAGCTTTGCAAGCTGTGGTTGACCGTCACGTTCCTGGACCAGGAGCGGCCTTTTTCTTTTTTTTTTTTTTTCTTCCTTTTCTTCTTGCCAATGCCGAATCTTGGTGAAGCAACCTTTTTTTTAACCATGCAGGATAATCCCTGGAAATAGGAGGGGATGGGGTGGGGCGGGTGGGGGATTGCAAGAACGTGCTTGGAATGGGTGGGTGCTCAACGCCGCACTGGTCCCGTCTGCGCCGTGTTTCGGTCCTTTAAGCCACGGACACATAAGGCGGACCATCATCAGCGCGGAACCTGAGTGTCTGCAGACAGGACAGCGGTGTGAGTCTGGTTTGTCAGGCGGCTGTCCGTAGCTCGTCACAGCCAGGACCACCCGTGCTACTAGAGCACAGGCGAATCCGCCACAGGGAGAAGGCCCCTACAACCGTGTCTGAGCAATTGTGCGTGCCGGGTGATCGTTTTCCACTTGTATTTACCCTGTGTATATTCAGGTAAGGAATTCTGATCAACCACCAAAACACGCTGCCTACGTCTTTTTAGCCTGCACAATACATTGAAGGGCAACCCGCAAGATTGTAAGTACTAAAAACTCAGGGGCGGGTGGGGAGGGGAACGCGATAACGTGCTTGGAATTGCTTCGTGCTCAAAACCACGCGGCGAGTGTCCCATCTGCACTCTGTGATGGCTGAGTGCACACCTAAGCAGGGTCACATCCTCGTGTTGTAGTGTGTTGTGCATAAGGCGTCGTGAGGGCCTGGTCTGGACCACCTCTCATCCCTGTAGGGCACAACCCTTTTGTGCTCTACATATGGACAGGATTGCCGGGGGCGGGTCCATTCATTCTGAGAGATAAAAGAAAAAGGCAAAGCAAGTGACCTGCCCTCTTCTGGCTGCTTCGGCAGCTCGACACTCACGACTACTGTGGGTGGTGTTTTGGGTGAACATCGGGTCGGCGGACCATCATCAGTCCGCGGAACCTGAGGGTCCACGAACAGGACAGCGGTGTGAGCCTGGTTCGCCAGGCTGCCCGTGCGTAGCTCGTCACAGCCATGACGACCACCATGTGTGGCGACACTTGGCTGTGCAGCCTTGGCGACTTGTCAGACCGACCGGGCGGTCGGGCCTCCCCATCATGTGGACCTACCGTATGTGGGTCAACACGTGGAAGCAACACCGTAATTGAAATAGTGTTGAATTGGACTAAAGCTGGAACGGGAAAATGACAGTCCGGGTACATCCAGGAGGGTGTCCCAGGTAGTCATCTGCGTGACTGCACCAGTGGTGGTCCTGGGGGGCTTGAGACACTGGCAAAAGTGCGATGCACGGTGTTCTTCAGCACCGGGTGGGGGAGGTAACGGTGCGGTCACAGTGTCGGGTGTGGGTACATCCGCAGATCCAGTGTGAAATCCAGTGCGATGCTGCCTGAATTTATTGGGCACGCATCCCAGCACTTTCCCGCCTCGTAGTATCAGGGATGCACACACAGCAGGCGGCATGTGGTCCTCAGGACCATTACCCGTGGGTGTGTACACACAACCGTATCGTGGTATATGTGGATATCCTAGCACCACACCTCCTAGGTACCGGTATCAGGGATGCTGAGTCGGTAGTGCGCTGGCGGGATCCACCGCTACACCATGCTCGTGGGTGTACACACAACCCACCATCCACTAGCAGCCAGCGTGGTATCGTGGTATGCTGGTGGTATCCCAGCTCCTCCGTACCATCCACCTCCTAGGTATCAGGGATGGAGTAGGTGGTATGTGGTGGAGTCCACTACACCGTACTCGTGGGTGTGGCAACACACCTCATCCATCGCAGGCCGGGAGACCTCTACTCACGGTGCAGTAGCGCCCATCTTCACCACAACGCCGCCCGCCCAGGTGACGCGAACGCAGGCAGATAAAGAACAGGGGGGCCGAGCTTTCTTTTTTGTCAAGGAAACACTAACCGCAACACACAAGTTAAAACAGGAACATTTCCGGAGTTGGGGCGTGCACTGATAAACGAAGCAACGGACGATCAGCATCAACTGACCAAAGGTGATGAAAATGATAAGGCAAAAGTTTCTTGTTCTTCGCGTGTACAACTCGGGCAGATGGGATAACAAGTACTGAGCACATACCATTTTATGCACACTCTTCCATTCCCCCCTGCTAGCTGTGCTTGAAGACAACGCCGGGTTGTTTCAATACTTTTGTTTTACAAGCTGCTGTCAAATGCACAATCGAACTGTTACACATGGATAAACCTCTCTGGGGGATTTCCTGTATTAGCACTTTTTCGTTGGCTTCATTTTCTCTTTCATGTGCAACCGTTGTTCCGGAAATGTTCCCGTACAGATGTACCATCAAAAAAAAGAAAACCATCTTTTCGCAAATGGTCGAGAGCTGCGACTCCAACTATTCTTCGTGATCGGATAATGAAAGAAGGGGAAGACGTGGGGAAAAGTACGGAGGGAAGAGTGCGGGAGCCAGAGTGAGCCTCTGGCAACAGAGAGAGAGAGAGAGAGAGAGAGAGTCGAGAGGGCAGAACGTTGTACGCACGTACATTTGATGTCAGCAAAAGAGGAAGCAGGGGTGACTGCAAGAACGTACTTGGAATGGATGGTGTGTGCTGAACACCGCACTGGTCCCGTCTGCGCCGTGTTTCGGTTCTTTAAGCCACGGAAACAGAAGGCGGACCATCATCAGCGTGGAACCTGAGTGTCTGCTGGGTTTTCTGATGTTTTCCTTAAGGAATTGCCTTGTGGGAGGTGACTCTGTCTTGTTTTTGCATTCTGCAGCCATTATTTCAGCCTAAACGAGCATCCGACCACGTATTTTGCATTTCCCGAGCATTTTAGGACCACCCAAGTGGTAGGTTTCTGGTTTTGAGCTAGACAGGACAGCGGTTGAGTCTGGTTTGTCAGGCGGCTGCTCGTAGCTCGTCACAGCCAGGACCACCCGTGCTATCAGAGGGTGCAGGGGTGGGGGTCAAGCGGGGACATGGCAAACGCGCAAGCCACCGGTGATGGAGAAGACATCCTCTTCCTTCGTGATGGCGCGTTCCTTCAGGCAGTGTTCTGGTGGCCTCTCTTTTCAGGTAGCACCACGGCACCCGTCCCACCAACAATCGTCGACACTGAACTGGAAACGGTCATCCAGTCATCCAATCTCAAGGCTGGTTGGATTGGTCTGGTCAGGCTGTCCAGGCTGGTTAGACTGGTCTGGTCAGGCTGTCCAGACTGGTTAGACTGGTCTGGTCAGGCTGTCCAGGTTGGTTAGACTGGTCTGGTCAGGCTGTCCAGACTGGTCAGACTGGTCTGGTCAGGCTATCCCAGGCTGGTTGGATTGGTCTGGTCAGGCTGTCCAGGCTGGTTAGACTGGTCTGGTCAGGTTGTTCAGGCTGGTTAGACGGGTTGCTCTTTTTCTGGAGCCTACGTTCGGGCTTGCGCTATCTTTCTCTCCCTCTTTATCTCTCACTGATTTTTACGGCCGCGTTGCTGCCCTCAAACCTTGCCGCACTCCGTTGTGCGTGCTAACAGAAGAAGGTAAAAGGCGAACCAAGCTAGACCACTAGACTGCACCAACTTGTGCCGGTTGCGTCCGCGATGACAGGCGCTTCATTTTGGTTGTGCGTGCCGGTTGATCGTTTTCCCACTTGTTATTTACCCCTGTGCCATATTCAGGTGAGGAATTCTGATCAACCACCAAGACACGCTGCCTACGTCTTTTTAACCTGCACAATAACATCGCAAGATTGTTCGTACTAAAAAAAGCCGCCTAAACGCAATACAATTACAAGAGGGCGTCGTTATTTGCTTCTGTGGCCTGGGGCGTTGCTAGTTGCTTCTGTGTTCTTTGTGTGTGTGTCGTACTTGATCGACAGGTCCATTGTGGATGGTTGGCTGTCATACTGTCGGTTCAATGCGTTCATAGCCGTGTCAGGCGGCTGGGGATTCGAGTACGGCAAGGCGGCGTCAGCAAGGCAGCAGCGGCACGGCAACAGCAGCAAGGCAGCAGCAGCAGCAAGACAGCAGCGGCAAGGCAGCATCAGCAAGGCAGCATCAGCAAGGCAGCATCAGCAAGGCAGCAGCAGATTGCCGAAAGACCGTTGAGTCGCGACAACTCTATAGTGCGTTGCTCAGGGTAGTCGAAGGCCTGACAATCACACTAATGCAACAAATTCACGACGGTTGAGTGCGTATTGAGTCGCGACAACTTGTCCAGTGGCATGCCAATGAGCTCCCGCAAACCCAACGAATTCAAACAATGCCCACCGCACGCTAAGTCCACCTTTCGGGTATAAGTTCGTCCAGGACTTCTCTCACTTCGTTTACGAAGTTCCTGATCCCTCTCTCGCTCTCTCTCCTTTGTTGCTGCTCTTCTTCGTTCCACCTCTTCTTCTTCTTTTTTTTTTTTTTTTTTTTTTGACTGCCTTATCTTCGTTCCGTGTCTTGCCTCCGAGAGCAAGAAACCTTTTTAATTTGGGTGAAAACGCACGGCTTCCGCGCGAGATTGAGGGAAAGCGGGATCTGGCGGGGTGGTGGGGGGGCGTCGGGAAGAAGAAGAAAAGACACGGTGCACTTGTCCACGTGGGCAAAAAGGGCGACAGACACTCCGCCCGCCGCTTTGCAATGCAATGTCAACGCTCGATCAGCAAATGGAATGCCGGATCCTCTCAACGGACGAAGTCGTAAAGTAACACTAGCTCGTGAACAGTGCTCACTTGCCTTCATGGCACTTGCACTCTACAGAACTCACTGATTTGCATTGAATAAAGTAAGATGACCTACGAGCAAGTGCATGCTAATCAATAATGCGGTTCATGTACTCAAAAGACCTTTGCAATGTCTCCGGTGGGTACCGATGGGGGCAGCTGCCGCCTTGCCGCACATGGATATGCAGCTGTACCAATACATGTACATGATGTATGCATCTACGTGCGGTGCGGTACTAATACATGTGCATGATGTATGCATCTACGTGCGGTGCGGTACTAATACATGTACATGATGTAGTGGTATGGTGTGTGGTGTGCTGCTACTGCGTGTGCATACATACATTCTATCCGCTACCAGCAGGACGTGCTGGGGTGTTCCTCTGCTACGTGGTGCTATGCATCGACGTGCTGTGCTACTACAGTAGACCTCGACGGTATAGGAAAATGTGCGTGCATAGAAAACCTGCCGAACCAGTACTGTTTGTGCTCTCACAACTCTCCCACAATGTGGTCGGAATAGCCACAACATTTACCCACGAGGTTCGAGTTGCCTTGCGCCGGACACGACGAGCAGACTACCGTAAATGGGTCTATTAGTGAGACGCTTGCATCTCGGTGGAGAGTCAGCTGCCGCCAAGTGGAATGGGTGACAAGGGACGGCGCTCAGTATGCACTCCCCTTCAGTCAGTCACTCACTACAAATGTGTCGCTCAGGTACAGGCCAGCCCACAGCTTTCTGCGCGGCAAAAAGAACACCGAGGCGCAGCACTTGACAAACTTGCATGTGTGTGCGTGGGTTTTGTCGCATACTACGATCTTCGATTCAATGATATTGGCAGTAGCAAAGAGAGGGTGCTTAGTCTATGCGTTGCTTCGTCTCACGGAAGGGTCTTGGCTTCGGGTACGCTAGCTTTTCCGACTCCCGCCATCGTGCAGCAGCGCAATCTACAAGAGGTCTTGTCAACGATTCCATACAGGTTTTGCGTACTGCCAGCTCCCTCGTGCAACTAGCTGAATTTTGAACACCACGTAACAACGACTGACAAGTGCACCGGAGATATAGATTTAGGAGAGGGGGAACGTGGGGCAGGGGGAGGGGCCAGAGCTTTTGCAGCTTTTTCCTCTTCCGTCCGGAGGCCTGCGCGCAGAGGTGTCTCCTCGCATGGTCCATCCCCTCTTGATAGACCGTGATAGACCGAAGAATACAGCACCGGGCAATTCGATGCAGCTCTAGGGGACCGTGGTGGACCGTGATTCACTGTGATAAACAGAGGCAGGCACTTCGATGCAGTTTCAAGAGATAGGGACGGACCGGCTCATGGACTCCTATTAGAAACATGCGGGGATTCGCTGCACGAAGTCGGCTGCCAACCATGCCGTTTACCCGGTGGATCGGCAATTTAACAACGGAGACTTTGCCCCGTTCAACCTCAGAGGCGAGAACGTCAGTTCGCGTGAATACTGATCTTGTTTGTACCTCCCGGAGGAAGGTAGCCCGCTGGTGAAGGAACATGATCGTCGGGCTAACCTCCTCTCAAACACGCTGCCAGCGTTCTCTTTCGAGTTTCCAATGAATTGTCGACGAAGAAATCGGTTAAAAGCAGGTGCTAATGAGTATTCAAGAGTCAAACGCAAAATGAAACAATTTCATGTGCGTGCGCTGATGAATACACACCCGTCAACTGACCGGTTCACCTCATGGTAACGTTTCAGATCGGAGGAACGAAGTAGAATGAATTGAGCACGCGGACGTGCTCTTCAGCTATAGGACAATACAGTCTCAGACTAGACTGTTTCCCCCATGGAGATTATCGGGAAGATGGCCCTCCTGACGAAAGCGATGATGCAAACGAGCTCTGGGACAGCCCCCCCCTCGGTCTACGATGCGCATACATGGTGGGGAAGTGGAAGAACCTGAAGAAGCCGACTAAAGCATGGGCTCGCCTCTCACTCACTACCGGCTAGGAATGTTAAAAGTCCAGGAACCTTTTTTAGACCAGCTTTTTGTGTTTCCGACGATCTCGTGGGACGTACAGATATGCGTTTTTTTTTTTTTTGTATAAGCGCCCGCTGTGTAAATACTTGAGGAGGCTGCCAGCCGCAAAAAATCGAAGGAGGTAAATGTGCTGCAGCCCACACGAAACACAGGTAGATCTGGGTTTAGTGGCGGGCGTAAGCGTTCAACAAAAAAGACCCACTTCGCAGTTGTATTGTTTTCTCCCCCTAGCCTCCTTCGAAATGAGCACAAGGCAGTCCCTCGAGTATTTTTGTATAAGCACCTGCTTTGTAGGAAATGCTTGAGGAGACTGCCTGTTGCGATAGATCAAAGGAGGTAACTGTGCTGTAGCCCACACGAAACACAGGTAAATCTGGGTTTAGTGGCAGGCGTAAGCGTTAAACAAAAAAGACCCACTTTGTAGTTGTATTGTTTTCTCCCCCTCTAGCCTCCTTCGAAAATGAGCACAAGGCAGTCCCTCGAGTATTTTTTTCCCTTCCGATACGGCGGCAATCAGAATTCAATTTAAGTCTCAGCTTGAACCAGAGAACTCAGGGCGATGACTCGAAGCTTGGCTTCGAATGGGTAACCGTGATGTCTTGCACGACCGCGGGCCGCCGGTTTAAAGCAAGGCTCGTGATGGAAAAGGACGCAACGCGCTCCGTTTTGGACGTGCGCGCCCGATGGGATCGATTAGCCGCTCTGTTTTTTTTACCCCCGTGTTCCGCTTGTTTTTTTTTTTTTTTTTTTTCCAAGTTAAAAAGTTTTGATCAACCTACGTCTTTTTTTGCCTTCACAGTACATTGTGGGACAACCTTCAAGATTGATGATAGTACCTACCCGCCTCGGGTCCCGTGTGTAAAGCCGGTATGTATAAAGGGTGGCATGACCGATGTTGAACACGGGTCACACTCGTGCTGTACAAGTGCTGCAAGCGTACGCGCGAAGCAGGACATCGTCTGCCGGGCGAGCCGTGGCTCATGCACTACCGACCTTAAACGCGGGTGGGATCGTGTAGGTACTAAGAACAACCGAGGACGCACAGCACCGTCAAAGCTCAGCATTTCGGATCGAAGACGACGAACCTTGCAGTACCGATTCATTGGACTGAGAACAACTGGGATCCAAGATTCTGGCAGTACTAAATGACTGCGAGTCCACGTAGACTTTATTGCACTCCACAAACCGGTCCACTCCTGTCCGCTGGAGCTGCATCGAATTGTCTGGAGCCGTAACGATATGTCACGGGTCTATCAGATGGGCAAGGAGCGGCTTGATGAGTCCGCGCATGCCCGAGAAGTTGGAACGTATGGGGGTCCGTTCACACGCAGGTCTGACGACCTCTTGTGTCTTCCTAATTGTGCGGCAGAATCAGGCCGGGTGCAATTGCTGACTGCTGCCTTGTGTCAACGCCGCCGTCGCTGGCTGCGCCCCGGTGTGTTCACGTGACGTGTGCACCACCGCACGACAAAGGGGGCTACAAATGCAGGGGGCAGTGCTGCATCCTGCTAACGCATGTAGCACCTAATACACACCTCCCAACTGGCACGTGAGGACGGATATCCAGACGGGCTGTACCGGACCCTTTGGGACGTCCTCAGAGCAAGCCTTGGAGGTACGGATGTCTGCTGCTACGCGAGATTGGTACAGCTCGTGTATGTCACCCCTCCTCGTCGCAACAGTTTGCGCACGCTCCTTCTTGTCAACAACTTCGAGAAGACTGACCGATGACGGTTGACCAAAGCCACAGGCCTGATGCAGTCGTCCCCTTTTGGCGAAGGGTTTACTGTAGGGTCAACCATCCCGGAAAGCTGAGCGATCTCTTCTCGTGCGTAGTAGGGTGGTCTCGTGTGAGATGTGCAGTGCCGCAGTAGGGGTCCCTGGAAATAGTCTCTGGAGGACAGCAGCCAGTGAGGCTGTGGAGTTCACTGTGTGGGCAAGCCAGTCGATTGACACCACTACACTAAACGCGCACAGCACTGCAACAGACGCCAGGGGACCCTTGGGTTTGCACTCATTGACCCTTACGGACGAGACATACATGTACGTCCAAAAGTCAGAACCGAGCTGAACCTTCCCCGTGAGTCCTCGCTCGGGTTTCCCCGATGCTCAATTCTGGGTTTATCAAAAAAAGAAAAGCCGATCCATCCCCTCATGATAGACCGTGATACACCGCTATTTTTTGAGGTAGGACTACCTCTTCACACGCAGAGAGCCGTGTTTCCGGCGCGAAAGATAGCACCAGGCAATTCTGCGGTGAGGAGATACAGATGGACCTGATGGAGACCGTGTGCAACGAGTGATGCAGCACACATTCAAGCGTTGCTGTCATGACAGCATGAGGACTGATTCTAAGAGCACAATAATGCGCATTCTCACATTTTGAACTGAAAGAAGGATAGGTGGCGTTGCCTACGTCCAGCAGCTGTCAGCCTTGGATCCGACAGCAAGTGTCTGATGTTTACCGCAGCTCCTTCGGAAAGTACATTGAGCAGCATGCACTGTGATGGACAGCAGCCAGGCGAAAGGGCCGGACCGTCCGGGTTGTCTTCCTGTCGAGGTCGATCTAGCTGGCAGTATGAATACGGCAGTGGAAAGCTCCCCAACATCCTCTGCTCAGGGGAACAAGTTCTAGAGGATTCTTAGGTCCGGTAAAGCTCGGCTCACTCCATTTTCTTGGCCAAAGCCGATTTCTGCTGCCTCGATGCACGGGTCTCGTCCAGCCTCTGTGTTTCGTTGAGGGTCGTGGTCATTGAGAAAGCCTCTGCATTACGAACACCAGGTCTTGTTTCCCCGCCTCGTGTCCAACGCTTGTCTATCGGACAGTACCTTCCTCCTCGCCCCCGTTCGCTTTTGCTTCGTTCTCGCTGCTGCGCGATGCAAAACTGATGATGTAAAACATCGTAAAACCCCCATGCCACGAACTTCATATGTGTGCGTCCCGGGACTGCGCCCACTGGTGCTTTCGAAAACATGGGCGAGAGTGGGTGGACAAGCGAGGGGTTCTCGCGTTAGCAACGGGGTATTAGCCTGGTCGGAATAGTAAGACTGAGAGGCACATGTACTGCGTAGCTCCAGCATAGTTTGTGCGTACTTTTTGCGTAAGTGTACCGGATTATTTCGCTGCGGCAGGTTTCGACGGTGGTACTGCACGACCGCGGGCTTGGCAAGCGGCTACCAATTCTCCCAAAAAGAGCGTGGCGAGGTGGAAAATCGCCGCGCTCTGCGCTTTGCGCGAAGCAAGCGCCCGTAAGAGCAGTCGTCAAAGGGGGAAGGACTCTGCTGCGTACGTACCGAGGCGGCCTTGTGTACCGGGGGGCTTGAGGGCGTCGATGCCATACTGTGGGGGCAGCTTTCGTAGCCCTTTTGGGAGCTGTCTGCCATGCGCCTCCAGTTTTGCATTAGCAGCAAGACACGTGCTTGGAAGGTGGCACTCGAAGGGTGTGGCTTCATCAGCCTCTCGGCGACCCCGAGTAACACCAGGGAAACTCCGGAGACGTTCCCGTGGGTCTACCTCAAGTTTCTGTTGTCCGTGTCATTTGCGTCACTTGATACACTGTCTTCCTTTTACGTGTCGTCTTGCAGTTGTGCCCTTCATTTCTCCGCGGGACTCAGGGCGGTAACCGTTCTCATGCTTGGAATGCAGATGATGTCTTCGCACACAATTGCGCACTTCTTCTTGGCCTGTGCCTCAAGTACGGCTCCGCGACCTGACGAAAGCTAGGAAGTCTTCGTATCTTCCTTGGTACTTCTGGAATTGCCCGGCTTATTGCAGAGCGTCGCATGCGGTGAGGGCAAAAAGTCGTGGCCGCGCGCCAAGTGGAAAAGTCACGAAAGGCAGAGGCTGCTGCCAGGCCGTCTCCACGCTGTATTCTGTGATGTTCCATCCCAGAAAGTCCAGCACCGTTCACCTGATGCCGCATAGTGGGGATCCTGCCCTCACAGCAAACACACCACCTTCACACGTAGGGTGGATGAATCCGGCGTTTGCGGCACAGCTTCAGCACATCTGGCTGCGCTCTCGGGAGGAAGCCAAAGTCTTTCTCTTTGAGGCACGCCTTGTTAAACCGCAGCGGTGACGTCGCCTTGTCGCAAAGGCCTCCTTCACGTCGCCGATGTGCGTGACCGAGCATTTTTATGACCTCCGGCCGTCTGCTACAAGATTTCCCGTTGACGTTCATGACGCTCGCTTCTGATGTGCCACTTTATAGAAAAATGCGCTGGTTAGAGATACCCTACGTTCTCCCCAGAAAAGAGACGTGGCTCGGTAGAGCGAACTCTAGAGGTTTCAAATGCAACACATCCTCCTAGACTTCCCCTCCTAACTACTACATCTAAGATTCCCCCCCTAACAAGAAAATGAAGCTCTGCCGAAGCAGCCGGAGACAACAGGCGCAGGGAGCAGGTCTTGCTTTACTTTTCTCTTCTTCATGGAGACCCGCCCCCGGCAATCCCGACTGTCCAATCACTGTCGTGAAAGGTTTGCGCCTATTGTGATGAGGTGGTTGACCAGGCCCCCACGAAGCCTTGTACACAACACGGCACAACACGAGGATGCAGCCCTGCTTAGATGTGCACTCAGCCATCAGGCCATTGGCTGCTAAGCACCCCCCGACCGGTCGATTTGCCACTTTTGTGGCCCTCTATTCGCCGGGCGGTGCTGTCAGCCCTTGTTCCGCGTCGCATCGAGTACATGATGCTGGCGGTTGGGGGATCGGCGACCGCGACTCAATTAAGGTGCGGTCAGCAGTGTAGTCGCCACGTGAAGGCCCCCCCCCGTGACAACCAAGACGTGAACGAACAAGAAGAAATGCATACGTCCTGCATGATCTTCTGGCAGTGAGCGGCCAGGCCACCGGCGCTGCGCACATCGTCGGGAAGACTTCCCGGCCGTTCGCAGATCTGTGTTTGCGGGTTTGTGAACGCGGCCAAACGTATCGTGCGCGTGAAAAAGGACAGAGCGTGGGGGCGTGCGGCAACTTTGCAGTCGGGGGTTTTGTCGTTATCACACCACTTCTTGCAGCAGGTGGCATAAGGGGAGCAAGAGGCCTCCCACTTGGCAACGCCTCACTGGACCCTCGAGTAGTCAGAATTTGCTTTTTCCACCTGCCACCCGACTTTTCTGCACTCTCGTTTACTACTTTTCCGCACTGTAGACGTACTTTTCCGCACTGCTGACCTTTTGGAGTTTCTAGTAAGTTGTTGACCATTTGTCAAGGGAATGCTGGGGTAAGAAAGGCAATCCTGAAGACGTTTTCAGCTTGAGAAGTGAAGGCCACAGCTGCAAAAGGACGAGTGTGCTAATAAGAGTAAGAACGTGTGTCATTTGCGTTTACAGGTACTTGCAGGTGTGCCCGTCCTTTACAGGGCGGTAACCGTTCTCATCCTTGGAATGCAGATGATGTCTTCGCACACAAAACTACGCACTTCTTCTTGGGTTGTGCCTCGAGCACGCCACGACCTGACGAAAGCTAGGAAGTCCTCGTATCTTCCTTGGTGCTTGCCCGGCTTATATTGCAGATGCAAGGATATCTGCTCTCTCTGTCGGCCAGAGGCTTTTAGCCTAGGAGACCTATTGCGGTTAACGGTACGGCCCGATGCAAGAGAATGAGATCTCCCCTGTTTTTTTCAATGCACATCCACAAGACACCCTACTACACGAAGAAAGTGCAGCTTTCCAGGATAGTTAACCCTGTCCCCGCGTGAAGCGTTTCAAGGGTCAACCCTTCCTCCAAAAAGAGACGACTGCATCATCCCCCCGCTTGAACATCTTTCCTCGATTTTGGCCTCCGCTCTACCTGGTGTCAGTGCAACTCGAGTGCAGAAAAGTCGGGTCGTGCGGTGGAAACCCTATCTCATTCACTCGAAAAAGGTAGTTTTCTGCACTCGTAGCTTTCCAGTGTGCCACGAGTGGCCGTAGTGTCTGCAATATAAGCCGGGCAAGCACCAAGGAAGAAACGAAGACTTCCTAGCTTTCGTCAGGTCGTGGAGACGTGCTCGAGGCACAGCTCAAGAAGAAGTGCGTAGTTTTGCGTGCGAAGACATCATCTGCATTCCAAGGATGAGAACGGATACCGCCCTGAGTCCCGGAACAGTGAAGGGCACAACTGCAAGATGACACGTAAAAGGAAGACAGTGTACCATGTGACGCAAATGATTCACGTTCTTACTCTTAATGGCACACCGTCGTACCTTTACTTGTCATTTTGGAGCTGTGGCCCTCACTTCTCAAGCTGAAAACGTCTTCAGGACCACCTTTAGCCCAGCATTGCCTTGACAAATGGTCAACAACTTACTAGAAACCCCAAAAGGTCAGCAGTGCGGAAAAGTAGGTCACCAGTGCGGAAAAGTAGGTAACCCGTGCGGAAAAGTAGCAAACGAGAGTGCAGGTGGCAGGTGGAAAACTACCTTTTTCTCGAGAATATATAGCTACTTGTCTCGCACCTGCTTTCTAGGAAATACTTTGAGACACTGCGCGAAATCTCAAAAGAGGTGGCGGGGGCGTAAGCGTTAAAACAAAAGAAAAGACCCACTTTGGTGTTGTGTTGTTTTCTCCCCCCTCTAGCCTCCTTCGAAATGAGCACAAGGCAGTCCCTCGAGTATTTTGAAGGGTCCGCAAAACCCCCTAAACAAGGGAATCTTTCTTTTGAAGGGTGCGAAGTTCGCCTGCACCCCCCTAAAAAGACAGGCGCTTCGTTTTGTCTGTGCGTGCCGGTTGATCGTTTTCCCACTTGTATTTACCCTGTGTGTATTCAGGTAAGGAATTCTGATCACCAAAACACGCTGCCTGCGTCTTTTTAGCCTGCACAATACATTGAAGGGCAACCCACAAGATTGTTAGGACTAAAAAAGACAGGAAAAGGGCGGACCTTGAAGAGTTTGACGTCGATGTCGGCCGGGTTACCAGGGAGCCCGCCCAGCGGCCAGGACTCCTCGTTGCCGACCATGATGAACGCGAAGATCGGCATGTCGTACTGAAGAGGGTACGAGAACGCCCCGCGCCGGAAGCTGAGCAACGTCTCGGGCGACTTGTTGACGGCCCCTTCCGGGAAAAAGGTCAGCACGCCGTGCTCGCTCTTCAGGAACTCGGTCACCTGCTGCGTGACGGGGCTCTGCCTTTCCTTGTCGAGCTCCCAGTTGTTGCCGTCGTCCTTCTTGAAGTACACCGGAAAGTGCCCCGCGGAGCGGAAGAAGGCGCCGCCGATGGGCAGGTCGAGGAGGGTGGACTTGAGGAGAGTCCGGCAATGGGGGAGGAAGGTCAGCGGTGCCACTTTGCAGAACACGATGGCGTCGAGCCACGACGTGTGGTTGATCATGACGAACGCCTTTTTCGGGACTTTGGTCCAGTCGACGTCGGCGTTGACGGTGATCTGCGGGTTCAGCAGGAGCGCGAAAGAGAAGACGACGTGCGCCGTCGAGCACACAATAGCTTCCCGGGTCCTCGTCGCCACCAGCTTCTGGCACACCATCGCGACCGACCACCCCAGCAGCAGCGACACCAGCGTCGTGCCCCCGAACCACACGCTGGCCGGCTTCGCCAGCACCTTCAGCCGCAGACTCAGCAGGAACAGCCACCCGCCCAGCAAAAGGATCGAGCAGAACAGGACCGTCGCCATGTCAAACATCTTCCCTTTCTTTTTTTTTTTTTTTTTTTTTTTTCGATTTTCTCGTGTGGAGTAGGGTGTGTGGGGGGCCTCCGGGGGGCGCGGGAGGGGGTGTGTGTTTTGCCCTGTTTCGGTTGTGGGGATGCAGTTTCCGAATGTCAGATATATTTCTTAATAGTAGTACACCTGTACTGACGGGAACATTTCCGGAACAACGGTTGCACATGATAGAGATGCGTAGGTTTGTTTTATTCTTTTACTTGTTAGTTTGGTGTGGTCGGTATAGCCAGGGGGAACTGCGGGGGAACTACGGGGAACTGACCTTGGGGTGTCTTTTTTTTTTTGCAGTGGATATTTTCAAACGCCACGCACCGGCGCCAACCCGGGAGCTTTGGAGTGAGCAAAACGGTTCCTCTTGCTTGGGTTTTCCACAGAAGGGTCAAGCCTTTTGGAAAATGGAGCCTTCGGGGTGTCGGGGGTGGTGCTTTCGTGACGCCGTGGTATGAAGGAGTCGTTGGAAAGTAGACTCGAACGCTATCGTAGGACTTGCAGAAGTCAGTTGGCTCACGCTTGCAGCCCGAAGAACCCAAGGCGTTGCCGTGTCCGAAGTCTCCCTCTCGCCAGCGAAAGAAGCAAACAAGTCAGAGCCTCTTCTTGCGCGCCATTCCGACACTCCAATCCCTCTTGGGTTTGGGCAAGAAGGTGATCCGCAATCACGTTCAGAAGCCCAGGTGGCGTTTGCATCAGCTCCTCTACTCTGGGAGAAACCGGAAGCTCTCCGGAGATGGTACCTGCATTCCAACTCGTCCTCTTGGGGCCAGTCGACGGCTGTATGCAAGTGGGCGGAGGTCCTGGGACTGCGCAGGCGTGACTACCCCACAAGAAGGACTCGCTGTCTCTCTGTTCTGCCCCTGCCGCCATAGCCATCTTATCCTCGGCCAAGCACCAGTTTCTCCTCCTGCAACGCAACCTTGCCTTCAGCATGGCCATTATGACTGTCATTCTGGTTATCAACCTTACTCCTCGCTCGGGTTGCCGTCTTCGACCGCGACCGCCTCTGATAGTTTGGGTTAGAATGCAAATAATCTGTGGCGATTTGCGGTGTCGCGGTTATCTCTTCGTACGTGATGTGTCATGCTTTCGCCTCTTCAGCTCGACTTGATCGTCGCGCTCAGGCGCGCGTTTGGTGCCTCGCTTCTTCTTCGATTGCTCGTCCAGGTTCATCGGTTGCTGCACCGGCGCTTTCACACGCCGCACTTCACTTTCTGGTGCTCGTGGCACACCCGCTCACTCCACCTTTCGTGTTCCGTAGCGTTGAACACCGCCCATCTCGCCGCACGCTCCGCCCTTCCACCTCCGTACGTCGGGAAAAGATCCATCCCCCACGCCTCGCCGCTGAACTCGTGCCGTCGTCAGCTGTGTCTCGAGCACTTCCATCGTCTCCGTACCACCACGGAAGATCGGCCTCATCTCGTACCCCGTGAGGCACGGCGGGGCTCCCACCGTTCTCAGCGACCCTATCTTCTCCAGTTTCCTGTCTGGCAGAAGCGGTCCGTCGCCGTTTCGCTCCAGCGCATCCCGACGGGTTTTAAAAGTTTTGCGAGTACCCTCGCACGCATGCTCAACGGTGTCCCGTCCGTCGGTCGCTACGACACTGCCCGGAAGATCCAGTTTGGTGCACACTTCAAAGTCGACGGCGAGCTCCGCTGTCGAGACGTCACCCGCCACCGACCAGCACATCCCATCCAGCCAATACTGCAGCGCCCGGAACCACCTCTCTCCTCCGACCGCCGCGAAGGTCTCCGGTCCCGCGATCGCTTCGAAACCCGGCCGGCGCGGGGCCTCTGATAGAACATTTCCTGCTCTCCTTACCGCAGCTGATCCTGTCACTACCTGTCAAATCGTGACTCGCAGTCTGTCCCTCCTTCTCATCCTATTCCTTCCTCTTCGGGGCACGCATATCACATGGCCGCTCTGCGCAAGTTGGGGCCGTAATACTGCACCTTTGTAGCTCTTCCGCCCCACCTTCGCCAGGGCCGACTGCAAAAAAGTGGTCGCCACAAAGGAATTACCCCCCGAAATTCACCGATTTTGGCCTGGACCAGGTGGCGTGTCTCCTGGGGTCTTTGATCTTGATACGCTCGAAATACCCGAAATTGTCCATATTTTGTGACGAAAAAGTGCAAAGTAGCTTAGAAATGCTCTCCAGGGCCCAGGGCTGCATCCCTGAAAAACAAGGAACAAAGAGAAAAGAGAGAAAGAGAGAGAGAGAGACGAGTTAGAGTGCAGGGACCAACTTTCCGGGGAGTTTCCGGTCTCCTCACTTCTCTTCGCACTGCTACGGCGGGCGTAAGTCGCTCCGGAGGCGCGCTGCAGGTTGCGGCTCTGCTACAGTGAGTGGCGGCACCGGAGTTGGTGCTGCAGCGGGCGCTCTGGCCGGCGGTTGAGCTCGTCTCGCGGGGGATCGCCGCCTTGTAACGCTGCGGGCCCTCCTCTTCCTCGCGACTAAAAAAGACACCCCCCCATGTTGAACTACGGGGGAACTACGGGAAACTGGCCCACCGACACCATAGTTGTCGACAACTTGTTTTGTGTTAAGGTGTCATTCAGATATAAATCTGAAGCCGCCCACGTCAAATTTTGTTAAGCGGCGGCGAAAACTTGCCGTGACGGTGTGTGGGGGGCTTCCGGGGGGCGCCGGGAGGGGGTGTGTGTTTTTTTGCCATGTTTCGCCGGTTGTGGGGACGCTGGTTCCGAATTGGTTCTGGGATTGCCTGGCTGCACGACGAACGCGCGGCAAAAGTGGCCGCTGTTGTTCTACTAACTTACGGCGTACCCTTGGCTTGTTTCACATAAGCTCAGGGTCTCGTGCGTGGGGGCTGCTCTACCTTTGAGCACGCGGCGGCTACCTTCGAGTTGTTTACCTCAGGTGCTTATTCAAAAAAGAACAGGCGTGTGTTTGTTTGTACGTGCCGGGGGAGGATTAGCTGTGTTGTGTGAGTGAAACTTCATCATTAGGCTAATCTTCTCCCGAAACACGCTGCCGGCGTTTCTCTTTTTCGTGCTTCCTGGCGGTCTCGGGCAGCATCTGCCTTGAGTTTCGACAGCTCAGACTGAGTGCCTGTGAGCTGGTGCGCCTTCCAGGGTCCATCTGGAAGATTCTCCAGGACCGCCTGTAGGGCTCCGCCCTCGTCCTCATCCTCCCCCGGCTGAGGAAACAGCCTCGGGAACTCGATTGGGCCCTCGAGGTCGTCGGCCATTGCTGCGTGCTTGTTTCGGTCAGCAAGGCAGCAACAGACTGGACAGCTCCAGTTGTCGTCCTTAATGCTTTCCAAGAAGCTTGCAGCGTCCGGTCCCAACTTCTTGGTTACGCATCCTGCAGATGCGATGTAACCGCAAGAAGCACACCTCGACGAGGTGTCCGGCCTGTGTGCAATGCTGCACGTCGCGAATATGCATTCGCTCTCCGCTTCATCGTAATCCTCCCCGCGGGGGAGTTTCACGACGGGGATAGCACCCCATTCGACTTCTCCCTCGAGGATGTCAGTCCGAGCTAGTGCCATGTTTTTGTTTGTACGTGCCGGGGGAGGATTAGCCTGTTAGTGAGTGATAGTGAGTGAATATGATCGGTAGGCTAATCTTCTCCCGAAACACGCTGCCGGCGTTTCTCTTTTTCGTGCTTACAATCGGAGAATTCTGTTTTTCGCTTACACCACCGCGTGCTGTTTTCTCACTCAGGAGTTTTGACCTGTTGTGTTTGTGTGGTTTGTCGTGTTGGGACCGGCATGACCTCACGTCCGTTCAACACGTGGTTCGGTAGTTACAGCACTTGGGATCCCTTCGGTTCGTTGTCTGGCAGCTAATGTCGAGCACTTCCTTCCAAGCTGGTGCTTGTGTAAGAAGAAGAAGGAGAGCGTTAAAGTATCGTCGAAAACGGAGTTCGGTCACCTGAGAGGAGCGAAGAAAGATAGCCCAAAACCTTTTTCCCCGGCTCAGCTGCCACTCGGTAGCGGGCAAGAAAGTGCCACCGGGCGCTCGCGAGCACGAGGTTGAAAGGGGGGCATGAGATGAGAGGCTGGGCGTGGTAAGGGGGCTGCAACCGCTCCGGCATACCAAGGGTCATCCACTGCAACTCCACGCTGCTCTCCACCCCCCATCCCCCCCAAAGTAGTAGCATCAGTAGTACACGGTGAACTCCAGCAACTTTTGCTCGAGTGAAACCGACTCCAAAAGCGGGTGTGCCACACCCGCAAATAGGGTGTGAAATAGGGTGTGCACACCCTATTTCCGGGTGTGGTCACACCCGCCCTTGAGGCCGGACTTCAGGTCGAGCAAAAGTTGCTGGTGTTCACCGTGTACACTTCAGTTCGCTCGCTCCGTGGTTCGAAGGACGCGGTACAGATGGACGCAGTTGAGCCATACACGGTGAACTCCAGCAACTTTTGCTCGAGCTAAAGTCCGGCCTCAAGTGCGGGTGGGACCACACCCGGAAATAGGGTGGAAATAGGGTGTGCACACTCTATTTCCGGGTGTGGTCGCACCCGCCCTTGAGGCCGGACTTCAGCTCGAGCAAAAGTTGCTGGTGTTCACCGTGTACACGGCAACACGGCGGGGTCCAGCTTCAGAAGCTGGAGCTAAAAAAAAAGCGGGTGTCGCACCCGCTTTTTCGGGCGTGCATTCACAGCGCCCGCTTTTCGGGCGTACCGCTTTAACTCCAGCTTCTGAGGCTGGACTTCATGTTCGAAATTAACAATCTGTGTGGACCACACAGATAAATCGACCGTTGTAACGCATACAACGTTATATACCGGCCATCTATGTGTGGTACTCATTTGCATGCAAAGGACCCCACTACGCAAACAAGCCCGTAGATATGCAGCAACAATCTGTGACGATAGATTGCCCACATAGTAGTAGTAGTACGTTGAACTGACGAAACAGCCGGAGACAACAGCAGACGCAGGTTGTGTGTTTTTCCTCATTTTGCATCTCATGGAATCGAGTCTCCGCCCGCCCGGCACCTGTTGCAACTGTACTGTGGGATACGGAAAGATGGGGTCGGGTCTGATTGATTGAACGGGACCCCCTGAAAGTTAGTGCGGGCACTGTACCCGCCCCCAGCTATTCCGACTGCCCAATTTCGGGCGCGAAAGTTTGTACCCTGTAGTGATGAGGAGGTTGGCCAGGCCCAAACCGCGTTCTGAACAACATGGCTACAACGACGAGGATGCAACCCATCACAGAGCCCCAGATCGCGGCACGCAACCTACACACAGCTGCTCCTCCCGGCGGCCGCAGCAGCAACCTTCGCAATAAAGGCGCGTGCAGCCATGAGTGTACGTAGGAAACTCCATACAACAGCCGCATCTAACCCAGGTTGATCCAAGAGAGTTGAATGAATATGGCTAAAGAACTGGAGAGGGGGCGCCGCTCACCTGTCAGTCTCGCAACTGACTGCTGCCCGCCCCCTCCCCCCAAAGAAATACAGACAACCTTCCTCTGGCACCACGCATACGCTAACACCCTCACACGGGGGGGAGGTCTGTTTTTGTTTCTCTCTCGCAAGGTACCAGGGAAGCCTGCGACACGGGAGCCAAGCTTCACGTGTTCGGCGGTACTGCAGAGCACCGCCTACGGGTCAGGTGGCTACCGATTTCCCAAACTAAAGCATCAAGGCGTGGCGCACCTTGGGGATTGGCGCTCGCGCTGAACACAAACTCGTCGAGACGGTCAGCCAGAGGGCAGAGCGGACGGGGTTGTAGCACTGTGCTGCCTTTGCAAGCTGTGGTTGGCCGTCACGTTCCTTATGGACCAGGAGCGGCCTTTTTCTTCTTTCTTCTTTCTTTTCTTGAAAGTATGCCAATACTGCAGGGAAAAGTTGACTAGACCTCTTGAGTTTGTGCTAACCACGAATTGGGGAGTCGGGAGATATCTTTGTCAAGAGCTGCAACTCAACTATTCTTCTCTCTCACAAATCCCGCTAGCAAGGGCCAGCAGGTTGCTTCGCAGTGCTTCGGTCTGTTGAGCCCGGCGGATCATCATCAGCGCAGAACCCGAGTTTCCGCAGCCGGGACGGCGGGGTGAGGCTGGCCGTGTCAGGTGGCTGTGTCATAGGTCGTTGAAGTGGGTCCCTAGCACGAATGGAATGTGATGTTAACTCATCATCCCGCGACCCCCTCCTGATGACTCCAAAATGGGAAACCTGGTGCTCCTTGGAAAGGTTTCCCCCGGCAGCAAACAGTGATCCCTTTTGACGTGTCTTTACTCTGAAGGCCCAGTGGTCCGAACTCCAGTTCGGGTTTTGGCGTTGTCGACATGTGCATGCCCACCGTCCGTACAGGGCTAATCGAACAACGAAAGCGCCTCGTCCTCCTGGCACCGCGGGCAACCCGTGCAGCTCGGGCACGGCTCGCCCGGGTGGCAGTCCGGGCACAGAGGGCAGCCGCACCTCCGGTCCGGGTCGCAGAAAGGTTGCCTCACTCCCCCACCCCTCCCACCCACGCCCAACGAGCGTTAACCCTTACGGACGAAGGGGGATGCAGGTTGTCCAGCGCGCAGAAAGCCTTCTGGGGAATCTACGGGGTCGTATTCGAAAAGGTGCTACGACTCCAAAAAATGGGAAGTCTGGTGCTTCTTGGAAAGGTTTTGTAACAAACTCGTCACAGCAGCAAACATTGATCCGTTTTGACCAGGGGTCCGAACTCCAGCTCGGGTTTTGGCGTTGTCGACATATGTATGCCCACCGTCCGTAAAGGGTTAATCGAACAACGAAAGCGCCTCGCCCTCCTGGCACCGCGGGCAACCCGTGCAGCTCGGGCACGGCTCGCCCGGGTGGCAGTCCGGGCACAGAGGGCAGCCGCACTTCCGGTCCGGGTCGCAGAAGGCGGCGCAGCGGCCGCACGGGTGCTCCTTCCGGCAGACGTAGCACCAGTGCCGCTCGCAGCACCCGCCGCCGGCGAACCCGATGTGGTGGCACCCGTGGAACGCGTAGTGGACGACCTTCTTGTCGCAGAAAGGGCAGCTCTTCCCGACCCAATCACCCCTTTTGGGCTTGTGCCCCACGGCCGCCTCGCCGCGGCCGTCGGCGATGTTCCGACGGAAGTTCCACAGCTCGGCCTCGTCCTCCAACGCAGTGAGATATCGCCGCACAGGAGGATAGTACACCACGGCGTGCAGCTGCGAGCCGGAATACAAGTCATCGAGGGTGTTCGTCGGCTTCAGCGGGACGCCCGACCACAACAGCAGGAAGCTGTGCAGCGGCACTTCGTAGTCGTCTGCCCCCCATGGGCCCATCACGAACCCCGCTTGGTATTCCACCTCGTGGTAGAGCAGCGGAGCGCAAAGCCGCATGAGGTACCAGACGGGGGTGTCCTTCGACACCGAGAAGTCGAGGTGCTCCGCGTTGTGGTTGACCCGGATTTCCATCGCGCCGTTCGGCGCGCCCCGCGCCTTCGCGACGAGAGCGGCCGCCGCCTCGGCCGCGTCGTCGCCGCCGGGGAACCGCTCGCCGGCCCAGGGAGGCGGCAGGTCGCTGTGCGAGCCGAGCCGCGCGCACGCGCAGCCGTTCGGCGCCGCCGAGCACTTCTTGCAGAACCACCGGCAGCAGTGCGGGCAGCACAAAAAGTTGTGCCGGCTCCCGGGGAGGAACGGGTAGTTCGTGCATCCCGGCAGCGGGCACGTCACGGCATTCGCCAGCTCGATCCCCTTTTCGAAGGCGAACCGAGCGTACTGGTTGTACGTCCGAGGGGCCGCGAGCTTCAACAGGGACACCTCCTCCAGCGGCTTGTCGAGGTGCGTCGGACACGCGATCGACCAACAGTCGCTTCGCGGGCCTCGTTTGAGCTTCCTCGAACCGATATCGACGTCCGCCCACCGTTGAAAGCAGTCGATGCACACTTGCTCTTCGCACGGTAGGTGGATCAAAATACTTTCCTCGCAGAAGCAGAAGTCGCACTGCTTCCCTTCCCGGTTGGGCTTCGCGGTGCGGAGGGGGATGACGTTCGTCGAGCTGCAGGTGAAGCAGCAGTCCTGGCTTGGCGGCGCCGGCTGCGGGTGCTTCGGCTCGGTTTTCCGCATCGCCCGCATGTTGCACGCCGCGCAGATGACGAAGTGCGAGGCGACTTCGACCTGCTCGAAGTCGTGCAGCTTTTGCTCGGTCTCGGTGATCAGCGCGTGGGCGGCCGGCTCGCCGGGGACCCACTGCTCCATGACTTCCTGCCGGACCTTGTTGAGCAGCTCCCTGGGGATCGACGCGGAGTGGAGGGCGATGACGGGCATCGCGGTCGGGTACCCTTCGTCCAGCGTGATTGCGATCGTCACTTTGCTCCGGTGCTTCTTGACGTCGACGTCGGTCAGCCGCAGCTGCACCGCCTGCCCGTCCTGCCGCGCCAGCAAGTTCGGGTACACGTAGGTCAGCGCTTCCATTTCCTCCCGCTGCTCCGCCGTCAGCTTCAAGCTGTCATCGTCGTACGACGTCCATCTCTCGGCGCGAATCTGCGTCATTCGCCCCCTCGTTCAGCCTCGCAGCGGAGAGGGGGGGGGGGGGGTTAGCAAGAACGTGCTTGGAAATGGATATGTGCTCAACACCGCACTGGTCCCGTCTACGCCGTGTTTCGGTCCGACGGAGAGGGGGGGGGATGTGGGATTGCCGCCCGTGTCAGGTAGGAGGGCTCCCCGGTTTCCCTACAGTGATGTGTTGCTGTATGAGACGATGCCAAAAAAAAAAAAGGGGGGGGGGGGGGGGGGGGGGGGTAGGGGGTGCGACTCCCCGTGTAAATCTTGTCTATTTTATTATTTTTTCCATTTTTGCATGCTTCTGAGGCACCTCTGGGTAGTTTGAGCCCAATACGTCTGTGTTCGTGAGCCTTTTGAGGGTCGGCGACCCCGGAATCGATCAGAATCTCGCCCAAAAGGGCGGAAATGATGAAAAATAGGTGCAAAAATGAGGGATCTGTCTGTGTTGGCAAAGAGCTAAATATCTTTTCGTCAACCAGAATCTGCCATGCATGATCCAGAATTCGCCTTTGTGGTCCATAATGCACCTCCCTGGCCCTTATTGCAACCTCTGCGGTTCAGATCCCCGTCTTCCGGGTCCAGAAACCACCCTCTGTGGGCCAGAATCCACCCTCCCTGGTTCAGAATTCATCCTCCCTGGTCCAGGATCCACCCTCCCTGGACCAGAATCCACCCTCCCTGGTACGGAATGCACCCTCCCTAGTCCAGAATCCACCTTCCCTGGTTCAAGAATTTTCCTTGGTGTCCACCTTCCTGGTCCAGAATCCACCCACCTCTCGTCCAGTGCTCGCTGTTGTTGATTAACACACAGTGCTCTAGTCCCAAGGTTCCCCAAGCACCGGTTCGCCTCTGTGTTGTCGCAGCGTCCATTATGGGTTTCTTGTGGCTTTTTACGAGTTCCTGGTTAGTGTAAATTCGGCAACTTAGGCTTCATAGAGTGCTCCGTGGGGTTTTCAGCAGCATTTGACCCAGAACCGGGTCTAGTTCGGGTCTTGTCCGGGTTGGTGCGGCTTGGTCCGAGTTGGTCCGGGTATGGTCCAGGGTCATCCAAACAATAATAGCCACAAAAGACGGCAGAAGGGTCAGACTGTGACCGGAATGACTCGGGAGGTGGTCATTTGTGCCCAGGAATGCTCCAAAAGTTTCTCGACACTATTTTCCCTCCAGATTTGGACCCGCTTGTAGCAATTCTAGACTTGGCCCTGTTCTCAATCTTCTCCAAGAACCGATTCGCCTTAGTTGTCACAGCGTCCATTGTGGGTTTCTTGTGGTTTTGTACGAGTTCCTGGGTGGCGTAAATTCGGCAATTTGGGCTCAGTGGAGTGCTCCCTGAGCATTTGACCCAGAACCTGGTCTAGTTCGGGTCTAGTTCAGGTTGGTCCGGGTATGGTCCGGGTTGTAGAAATTCTGGAAATCGGCTGATTTCGGACGTCTTGTCGAGGTGGGCGAAATCTCCATTTTTCACCATGCTTTCCGTCTCTTTCGCACTTCTGGGTGACTTTCTGATCAGCTTCTGGCTCGATAACCTCATCTGTACCGATTTTGAGGCTGAACAACACCCGCAAGTTTCTTTTAAAAGAAACGCCGGAAGGCTCCTCATGCTGAGGGGTCCTATAGGATACCACTTCGCGGGTCCTTCTGTGTGTCCGTCGGGTGTCCGTTTCCAGCCAAATTTTGGCTTTCCTTTCAGAGGGCGGGATCACCTTCTTCTTTTGATCTACCAGCGGGCACTTCTCTTCCTCCGTCTTCTGGCGGGCTCTCTGACTCTTCAGGGCCCTTCCTGGGCTGTTCTTCGACTTGGCTCGGCCCCTTCTTGTGTGGCGTCGCGGTCTCGTTTTTGCAGAGCAGTCGCCGGTGCTCACCGCTTTCACAAACAAAACTACGCATTTCTTTCGTCGGCGATCTGGCACGAGCAAATTGGTAACCACAAGCTAGTGATGCAGAATGTCGTCTCGTGTGGATGTCTTCTGACACCAGATTCCACTCTGTGCCTACCACTTCGTCTTCTGCTGCTTCCAACCCACGTTCTCATGTGAGTGGGGCTTTTTGAATCTGCCGTCCTCTTCTGCATTGTTGGTGGTTCTTCCTGCCGTCGTTGTCTATGCTCCGACAACACCGCCCGATGGCGCCCCTTCCGGTGACGGTTGCTACCCGTCGTCGTATGCAAGGTGCACTGTGGCAAGTGATGTTTAACGCACACGTTGCTGCGTGGCCATCGCTTTTCTGGCGGGTTCAACATTGCCCCGGCATACGTGTGCCCTTCTCACCTCCTGATGCTGATTGCACTCCCTCTTTGTCTTACGCCGCCGAAAAACCCCGGTCTTGTAGCCTGTGGCGCTGAACGATCGTATCTGTAGAGTCTATTATTGGAAGCGGATGTGCTTTCCCGATCGTCTTCAGCGCGTTGGCCAACGGCCTCGCATAACAGAGCATCGTCGCCACAGCCATTGGTGTAAAGAGCTGCAGATCTCAAAGTCATCACAACCGGATGCGTGTGGTTGCGTCTGCTCCACGCGGTCGCAACTCTTATGCTTCTTTCCTCCCTCCTTTTCGGAGCCTCCTTGTCCATGGTTTCCCACTGGATTGCGGGGTCCGCCGTTCGGAACACATTTCCGGTCGGACCTTCAGCCAGTATACTAGTGGCATACCAGCCGTTTCTTTTGAAAAGAAACGGCGTTTCCATCCACCGCCAAAAAGAAGGAAACGGAAACGGAAACGGAAACGTTTCCAACGTTTCCATCCTACATAGCCCTACACGGTGCACTAGTCAAGGACTTTTTTGACTTTGACTAGTGGTTTTACTAGTCAAAATTTTGACTAGTAAAATGACTAGTGCCACTAGTAAAAATGACTAGTGCACTAGTAAAAATGACTAGTGCACTAGTAAAAATGACTAGTGATTTAGACAAAATCCACCTAACCTGGACCCAAGTCCTGGGTGTTTTGAGAGTTTTCGAGGGGTTTCACGGCACTAACGTGACCACCGGTGCCCAGACACCACAAACCACCTGGGCAACCCCAGTTTTCGCGAGAGACAGGCCGAGTTGCGAGGTTTTTGGTTGTTTTCTTGGGAAAGTCCCTGAGCTTGTATGGCTTAGCAAACATAGTGCAAACGACAGTGCTATCCCTACACGGTGAGGTCAGAGACATGTCGTGACAGGTCTCAGACACTGGACATAATGCGGGCTTCCGACCACATTCAAACTCTGGTCCGTAGATTCTGCTTGTCGCTCATGGCGCTCCTATCGCCTTGGCATCGCACCGGACACAGTGCATTTACAGTAGTGGGTTCCCTAAAACCCACGAAGAAATGAGAGATGGTCGGCAGGTCTTCTTGCCGAGCTTCCCAACATGAATGTGCAACACTGTCGCTCGCTCCTCGATCGGCACAGATCTCCCATTGCTATTCCCCCTGGAGGTAGTACACCGATACGGCTCCCCGCATCCCGTTGTTTCGCGAGCCTCCGTCGAGGAGACCGCCGTCTGCGGCAAGGGTAGTTCGTCCCTCGCCATCCATTCTCTCTTCTCCCCGCTCTCGACGCCGGGTGTCAGCGTCAGGCTGTCGGTTGCAACTGTTGCTGTGCACTACTGACAAGTTCATAAGCTGAACCCGAAGATATCAGAGCACCGCCCCCGTGGTGCCCCCGTTCACCAGGAGGGGAATTCCTCCGCATACGTGGCAGACCGACGGTGTGCGAAGTAGGGGATCTCCTGCGACTCGGGGAGGTGCGGTCGTAGAGTGGGATCTCCGCCCCAGTTATTTCCGTCCCCGCCTCACGTTGCCGTCGGCCGCCGTCGCAGCTCGTTCGTGCGCCCGCAGTCCGGCTGTGGTTACGGTGGTGCCTCTCGTCCCGCTGAACTGTTTGCACGCAAGGCTTTGTGTTGCGCACATTCCACAAATAGTGCCCCGTTGCTCACTGCTATGTGCTCCGCTTTCTAGTGTTGGAGGCTCTCTCCCACTGCGTGCTTGGAGACTTCCTCTTTCAGTCTTCTACTGTGGCGCGCGCGTAGTTGCCAGTCAACACGTCGTGGTGCTTTGTCCGGGCATTTCGAATGCCTGGAAGTCACGTTTCTTTGTCTTTTCGGGACGTGCAGACGACCATTGAGCCCACCGATCAACTGCTCAAAGCTTTCGTCGGGTGGGACACCAGCAGGTTCTGGTTTCTACTGCCGCACAGTAAAGTGAATCGCGTAGCCGGTGTACTATTTGTGGAAACAGCTTCTTTCGCATCTTCGATTGTTCACATACGACGATAGAAATCACCGCCTCGGATTAGCTTGAATCACAACGCACTGTCTATCGGGCATTGGGAGCTACTAGTAGTAAGTGCGGAAGAGCATGAGGCAGGCAAGCTGTATAACATGCAGGGTCAAAACCTTGTGTCTTTTTAAAACGCTCCCGCGGGGCCGATGGCCACCAAAAAAAAAAATTGGAAAAAAAAAAATTGCTCAACGTCGTCAAAAATTACCCGCAGTTTTTGTTCCAAAATTTGAAAATTTAAAAACCCCACTTTTTTTCCGGAAAAAAAAAATTGTCACTTTTCAAAAAGACACAAGGTTTTGACCCTGCATGATAAAACTACTAGTAGGCAACAAGTTCCCAGAAACTTTCCGTACTCAGTCGCCTGCCTTCATGGCACTTGCACTTTACAGAACTCAATACTCAGCCCGATTCCTGTGGGGGAAGAGTCGGGGTGGGTGGCCCACCAAAAAAGCGACCACAGTTCTGCATGTTCAGTCGCAAAACACAAACCGACGAGTAATCGTAACTTATTCCTGCGGCAGACAACTGACCCCCAGCTTTCGTCTATCGCACACGGGTCCGGGGGGGGGGCCTCCCCCCGGGTACGCGCCCCGAACTTGCCATCATCCCAAACTTACCAGGTCCCCGAACTTGCCACCAAACGCCGAGCTTGGCATCATCAGGGTTCAACGGGTTCGGGTTTGCACAAACGCCGGACTGGACAAAAAGGTTCGGGTTTGCACCAACGCCGGACTGGAGAAAAAGGTTCGGGTTTGCACCAACGCCGGACTGGGCAAAAGGTGCGGATTTGCACCAACGCCAGACTGGAGAAAAAGGTTCGGGTTTGCACAACCGCCGGACTGGGCAAAAGGTGCGGATTTGCACCAACGCCAGACTGAGCAAAACGATTCGGGTTGGACAAACGCCGGACCGGCAAAAAGGTTCGGGTTTGTACAAACGCCGGACTGGGCAAAACGTTCGGGTTGCACAAATGCCGGACTGGCAAAAGGTTCGTGTTTGCACAAACGCCGGACTGGACAAAAAGGTTCGGGTTTGCACCAACGCTGGACTGGGCAAAAAGGTTCGTGTTTGCACAAACGCCGGACTGGACAAAAAGGTTCGGGTTTGCGCTAACGCCGGACTGAGCAAAAGGTTACCTCTGGACTCGCTAAGGGTGGTCCTAACACCCATGTACTTAAAACTCGTGGTTGCACGATCATGACTATGGGCGTAGCCTGGGTCGCGTAGACAAGCAGCTCGGGTGAGCATGGCGGGGGCGACTCATGAGATTGCCCCCGTCGCCGACCACGTGCCGGAACACGACGTCCGGGACCGGCTATACTTGATCAACTTCTTGAACGTCAGCAGCCCGCGTCAGAAACGCGCGTGACCGGCCAGGACGTCGCCTTCACTCAGCAACGCTCGCTTCACTGCGAGCTCGAGTCCTTCCGCGGCCCTGCTCCGTAAGGCCCAGCGATGCCGCGTGCCGACTACGCTCAGCGACTCGCCACCTTCTGAGTTTGGCTAAAGTAGCGACCTTCTCCAAGTTGTAGGGCGCTGTTAACGGACTTGACTGTAGACACCACATGTATCATATCGTATTCTTGGATTCTAAACTTCCTTCCCTACTGTAAAATACTTGGACCGGAACTTTTTTGGACTTTTGGGGGTTTTGAAAAGTATTTCGACTTTTTCCCGGTCCAACATTATTCCGAACACGGTAGTAAGCGCAACGGTAGGGTACAGTTGTGCCGTGGGACCCTCTGAAATTTACAAAACAGCCCAGATTTCGGTTCGGAAGAAATGACTAGTGATTTAGTAGAAATCCACCTGTTCTCTTCTCTACTCACTACTGTTCGTACTCTTTCGCTCCTTTTCTCACTTTGGCTGGCCAAAAAAAGACTCCTGCGGCCGACACCACGAACACATTCGCAATGAGTGTGGCCCTGAACCCCCCGCGTGCATACATGTTGAGCAGGGGTTGCCATGTAGCCCGCATCGGCCTGAGTCAACACCGCACCAAGGGGGAAAATGTTTCTTGGGTTTGAAGAGCGCGTGGTGCTTGCACCACTGAGGCCAGGTTATTTAACCGCGGATTTAGTGAAGGATTGTTCAGGAAACGGTCGCGAGCGAAACCCGACCAGGTAACGACCATTTCACTGTCTTCTTTGTTTTGTGATGCGAACATCACGAGGTGCTGTCCGAAGACACCGCCCACGTGAGCACTGTTGAGCAGCGGTTGCCAGATACTCCCGTAGCACCTATTCACGGGTTTGCAGGGGTAAAAAGGAAGCCCGGGTTGGGGGGCCGGAGTCAACACCGCACCAAGGGGGAGGGGGTGGTCAGATTAGATCCGGCAAAAGTATGACGGCTGTGCGTGTGGGGTATGCGCCCCGAGGAACCCAATGGACCCTCTTAACCCGGGATAACAATGTGGAAACTCCACTTGCTAAAGAGGGGGGGGTCGTTGGGAAGAAAGTTGAAGTATGGTTAAAAATGATACGGTGGTGTCCACCTGAGGGGGGAAATCTCAGGGCCGCCCACGTGACAAAGCCGTTAAGCATTGGAAATTTTTAAGTACACGGACCACACGGATCAGCCATGCCGTTGAGCAGAGTTATCGGCTTCTCCCGTGACACCTTTTAATACGTAGTTGGTAGCGTTGGCACTCTTTCTGGTTAGTTCCCTCGTAGCTCTAAAGATTCTGGCGATCGCGATCGTCGCTTTGCTCCGGTGCTTCTCGACGTCGACGTCGGTCAGCCGCAGCTGCCCGTCCTGCCGCGCCAGCAAAGTCGGATACACGTAGGTCAGCGCTTCCATTTCCTCCCCCAACGCTGCAGACTTCTCGCTTTGCGTGGCACCCTTGCTTGCAAAAGTCCGAAGCGCTGCATCCGGAGGACGGTGCGCATCACAAGGCATCGCGGAGGCAGGGCAAAATACCCCGGCCACCCGGGGGCTCGCGTCCACGGTGCGTTGGGTCTGGACAAGGTCGCAGGGCGGCTCTCATGGGGCGGAGCCCGCGGCACCGGCCACCCGCCACACTGCCCCACGGGGCCCGGTCCGTGGAAGCTGCACCAGCTGCGGCTGACCGATGTCGACGTCGGTTAAAAATGATACGGTGGTGTCCACCTGAGGGGGGTAATCGTGCTTCTTCTTGCTAACCCCCCTCCCCCCCTCTCCGCTGCGAGGCTGAACGAGGGGGCGAATGACGCAGATTCGCGCCGAGAAATGGACGTCGTACGACGATGACAGCTTGAAGCTGACGGCGGAGCAGCGCCTTCCCGGCCCACCGCCTGCCCGTCCTGCCGCGCCAGCGGGTTCGGGTACACGTAGGTCAGCGCTTCCATTTCCTCCCGCTGCTCCGCCGTCAGCTTCAAGCTGTCATCGTCGTACGACGTCCATTTCTCGGCGCGAATCTGCGTCATTCGCCCCCTCGTTCCGCCTCGCAGCGGAGAGGAGGGGGGTTAGCAAGAAGAAGCACCGGAGCAAAGCGACGATCGCGATCGCAGAATCTTTAGAGCTACGAGGGAACTAACCAGAAAGAGTGCCAACGCTACTTCTTTCTACAATGAAACCAACTACCGTATTAAAAGGTGTCACGGGAGAAGCCGATAACTGCTGCTCAACGGCATGCTGATCCGTGTGGTCCGTGTACTTAAAAATTTCCAATGCTTAACGGCTTTGTCACGTGGGCGGCCCTGAGATTACCCCCCTCAGGTGGACGCCACCGTATCATTTTTAACCGACGTCGACGTCGGTCAGCCGCAGCTGCACCGCCTGCCCGTCCTACCGCGCCAGCGGGTTCGGGTACACGTAGGTCAGCGCTTCCATTTCCTCCCGCTGCTCCGCCGTCAGCTTCGAGCTGCCATCGTCGAATCTGCGTCATTCGCCCCCTCGTGCAGCCTCGCAGCAGCGGAGAGGGGGGGAATGGGTAATGGGGGGGAATGTGGCGTTGCCGCCCGTGTCAGGTAGGAGGGCAGTCGTGAATTTGTTGCACTAGTGTGTGTGGGCCTTTGGAGCGTGGATGATGCCTCTCGCGCTGCTCGGTTCCTGGCTCATGCCAAAGCGCCGCCGCCCGGGTTAAGGGGTTGCGGCATCAGGCGTGGGCCAGGGCCAGGGAGGCTGTTCGGAGGGGCCACCACCCAATTTGTTGCACTAGTGTGATTGTCAGGCCTTCGACTACCCGCGCACTAACCCAACAGTCCGAGCCTGTCCAGGCGTGTCCCAGACCGTGAAAATTGACATTTTTAACTTTCTCATCTTCCTTGGTGTGATAGGTCGGGCCGGTTGGCTAGCGCAAATAGGACACACTGAGGCCGGATAACAAGTAGACACTGATGCTGGATATCAAACAGACCCACTGACGCTGGATATCAAACAGACACACTGACGCTGGATGTCAAACAGACACACTGACGCTGGATATCAAACAGACACACTGACGCTGGATGTCAAACAGACACACTGACGCTGGATATCAAACAGACACACTGACGCTGGATGTCAAACAGACACACTGACGCTGGATATCAAACAGACACACTGACGCTGGATATCAAACAGACACACTGACGCTGGATATCAAACAGACACACTGACGCTGGATATCAAACAGACACACTGACGCTGGATATCAAACAGACACACTGACGCTGGATATCAAACAGACACACTGACGCTGGATATCAAACAGACACACTGACGCTGGATATCAAACAGACACACTGACGCTGGATATCAAACAGACACACTGACGCTGGATATCAAACAGACACACTGACGCTGGATATCAAACAGACACACTGACGCTGGATATCAAACAGACACACTGACGCTGGATATCAAACAGACACACTGACGCTGGATGTCAAACAGACACACTGACGCTGGATATCAAACAGACACACTGACGCTGGATGTCAAACAGACACACTGACGCTGGATGTCAAACAGACACACTGACGCTGGATGCCAAACAGACACACTGATGCTGGATGCCAAACAGACACACCGACGCAACTCTGCATCCAGCTCCAAAATGACGGCAAGCAACCAGATGCAGGTGCATGTCCATGCATTTGGTTCAGTGAGTCAGAAAAGGAGGCAAAAGTGGCACACAGACCGAGAGAAGGGGCAGCGGCGAGGGAGGCGCGGGAAAACAAAAGCAGAAGGTGCAAAAAATATAGGAGAACTACAGCTGCAGACAAGAGCGGCGGCGAAGGGGAGGGGGGGGGGGGGGGGAGAGACGAGCGCTTCCCAACGTTTGCTTTTCGTCTTTGTTTTTTTCTTCGTTCATTTCCTCCGCGCAGCTGAGCGGGGTGGCGATCACGCAGGACGGTGACCTAATACGGATGCGGTGCCAGCACGAATCCGGAACTCCAACCCACCCTCCCCGCCCGTCGGGTCTCAGGTGGCAGAAATCGACTTACCTGTTCTGTTGCTCCACTCTCTCTGCGTATGTGCACGTACCCCCTACGTTCGGGTGATCCTTCAGCTTGGTGCGTATCGTGGAGAACAACGTGCCGACAGGCACGCAGGAGCCTCTAAGTGATCGCAGGCCATGCTGAATGAATGCTTTTGGCAACCAGAATCATACGCGCGCAAAAAAGAATCCTCCAAGGGAGGGATGCTTATTTCGACGAAGGCTGGAAGGAGGGAGAAACAACGCACCTGAAAATGGGTCACTCTTTGTTGAGCTAAGCCTGATAGACCAGATAGACAACTGATAGACCACAGTGCATAGTAGTTCACCGTGATGAGACAGCAGCAGGCAATTTGCTGCAGTTCCAGGGGTTAGCGGCGGACTGGCTTACTGTTTAGGTCCCGGCTCTGAACCCAGATTTTTCCAACGTGTTCCGTGAGGGCTGCAGCACGTCCTCCTCCGAGACTTTGTTTCCGGCACCTCTTTCGAGTGTTTTCCACGAAGCAAGTGCTATTCAAGAAGGAAAAACGACTGGGATTAGACATAGCATTTCTGTGCCGTTCGCTGTGCTGTTGCCCTCGTAACGCGAGTGAGGGAGAACGCAATGGGAGGGGGAGGAATCAATAACCTGCTCATGCTCTGGTTCGCCCTTCGACACCACGGGCAAACTTGAAGGAAGCCGAGCGTCTGCATGCGCAGACAGGACAAAGCGGTGGGAATCCGGTGCATCGGGCGGCTGTTCGTAGCTCGCCGCAGCCAGGACCACCCATGCTACAACAGCACAGGCAAGTCCCCTTCGGGACAGAGCGCAAAAAGGAGGGAGGGGCTCATGCTGGTGTGTAGGGAAAGATTGAGCGAGACGGAAGGATATAAGAAAACAAGAGAGAAAAGAAGAACGAAAACGTGCACGTGGCCGACCCAGCAATTTCCACGTGCTACTACCACAGCCACAACTGAGCGCCCGCGAGAGGCCAAGGACCCGTTGCAGACACGGGATCTCGATTCGGAATTGGCCCACGACAAAAACCGGCGGCAGCCCGTGAACAGTTAGAAGCAGGAAGGCCTCGGACGCAGAAGCAGCAGGGGGGGATGGGTGCAAAATGGGACAGAGCAGAGAGTGTGGGGGGTGATCCACCTACTAGTGATTAGCAGGAGTCTTCACAACTTTTCGCTATCGGTGTTGACCCATAGTTTTGCAGTGTTCTGCCTGCAAAGCTCGCAAAGTTGCTCGCGTCCTCGGCATCTCGTGCCTATCGGCGCAAACGAGAAAGCGAAGATTCGTCAGTAACTTCCAAGAACAGTTGCAACCGACAAGGGTTGCACCACGACGAAAGCGCAGCAAAAGTGACCCTTCTGGCACGTAGCAAAAAGCTGGCATAGTGTGGTACTCATTTGCTTGCAAATGACTCCCCAATAACGCAACAAGAAGACGCATTGATCTGAAATTCTGTGAGAATATCTGCTAAAAAATAGGTGGATCAGGGGGGGGCAAAAAAGGCAAGCAGAAAATATTCTGGCGAGGTCGCGAGGCCGTTGTTTCATGTGGGCATGACACCTACAAACACACGGGTGTCATTATTTGTCCTGCAACCCGGCGGCCTTTTCGAGACAAATATTCTTCCTACAAAGCAGGTGCTCATTCGAAACCCCAGTGCACGGCTCCGAGCGCGTGCTCGGGGCGGCGGAGCTGGGTGCTGATGGTTCGCACAATGCATGTGGCTGAAAAGAATAGTGAGGCGGAAGATCTGGGGTTTTTTTTCTTTTTTGGAGGGAGAGAGGGGGGGGTTGGAAACTGGAAAAAGACGAAGGCGCATGCAAACAATGCTCCGTAGGGTTCGTTGCGGACGAGGCGCACGCTAATTTATAGAAAATCCCTTACGGACGGAGGAGGAGGGAGGTTTTCCACCGCGCAGAACGTCTTCTGAAAAATCTGTCGCGTCAAACTCGAGAGTGTTACGACTCCAAAACACGGAACCTGGTGCTCCTTGGAAAGGTTTCGCAACACATCTCTTCACAGCAGCAACCATCGATCATTTTTGACGTATCTTTACCCTGGAGTCCCAGTGTCCGAACTCAAGCTCGGGTTCTGGCTTTTCGACCTAAATACACGCCCCCCGTCGGTACTGGGTTGAAGCTGTTTTGTGCATACGAAGGTGTGCTACACGAGGATCACAGTTTCCGTACACTCGGAGATGGGGAGGATGTGTCAGCCACAGCAGTGTCTGGCCGGGTGCATTATTCCAAATACTCAAGGGGCTGCCTTGTGCTCATTTCGACGAATGCGGGGGAGAAACAATACAACTACGAAGTGGGTCTTTTTTTTTTTTGTTGACACCCGCCACTGAACCCAGATTTACCATGTGTTTCGCGTGGGCTACAGCACGCTTTACCTCCTCAAGTATTTCCTGCAAGGCGGGGTGTTTATACGAAGAAAGAAACACCCCCCGGGGCTACTTCTCAGTCCAAAGGCTGCGCGAAGATGACGGCCGACGCGGCCATGCCCTTGGATTCGAGCATGAGCTGCTCTTGGTCGAGGTAACGCAGGAGGTCGTCCGACGTGTGGTACTGCGGGTACTCAACGAAGGATCCCGGGTGCTCGAAGAGGCCGATGGACGGGAACCCGTTCTCGTGGAAAGACTGCTGGTCGCTGCAGCAGGCTCCGGAGAACCCGGTAGGCAGCCCCGGTATGTACTGGCCGATGATCTCGCGGCTCCACGCCGTCCACTCCAAGTTCGCGTTTCTGTCCATGAAGGCCAGTTCGATGGGTTTGCCCGGCAGGCGGTAGCCGAGCATGTCGCCGTTCACCATCGCAACGACGTTGACGCCTTCCGCACGGTACTGCGCCGCAAGCGCCCGGGACCCAAGGAGCCCTTGTTCTTCCCCGGTGAACGACATCAACTGGATGGTGTGGCGCAACCGGATTCCGGACGCCTTGATCGCGCGGGCAATCAGCACCAACGCAGCAGTCCCCGAACCGTTGTCGTCGGCACCGGGCGCCCGCTGGGTGGCGTCGCTGGATCGGGTCGACCGCGAGTCGGAGTGCGCGCCGATGACGACGACGCCAGCGTCCGGGCCCTGGCCCTTAAATTCCGCCACTACTTGCGGCGACATGTCGTCTCGGAAGGAGGGGCGCGTCACGTTGAACCCAGCAGCCGTGTACTGGTCCGCCAGCCACTGCGTGGCTTCGACGAGGTCTGATCCGGTGTACGAGTTCCTCGAGTTGTAGCTCTCGAGGTGGGAGATCACGTCCGCCATGTCCCTGGCGGTGATCATGCGGAGGACCTCTTCCACGGCCGGGTTGGTCTTCAGGGAGCTCTTCTTCCTGTATTCGGCGGTTTTCTCGTCCATCGGACTTTGCACCTTCACGGCGTGAGGTGACACCGATACGATGGTGGCTGCCTTCTCCGCGCCGCAGGCGTCGTATCCAAGCGTGTCCGGTACGTCCTCGCCGCCTCCGATGACAGCCGAGGTGTTCGTGTCGAAGAGGATGGTCAGGCCGTTGCGGGTGGCCTTTGCGAGCTCACGCCGCTTTTCTTCGGCGGATCGGAACTCGACGACCCACAGCCCGGCGGCGGCGTCGGTCGCCATGGGCACGCACCCGGCCGGCGGCGCGGCGGTCCGGAAGAGCGAAAAGTCGCGGAAGGTCCCCCTGAATTCGCCGCCGCCGCGGCTGCCGAGCAGAAGGTGCTCAGCCTTCGCCGGCGGCATCGGCATCGTCGCACACCACGAGCTCCCGGCGGCTCCCGCCGCCAGGGCGAGCAAGCACATCGCGGTCTTCATTTTTCGTTGTTCTTTTTTTTGCTCTCTGCCGTCTGTCCAGGGTTGTTCGATTGATTTGTCCGTGTGTCGATTCACCCCCTGAATGATCGAACATCATCGATCGGAATTGTTGGTTAGAATGCACAGAATCTATGGCGATAATCTGCTTCGCCGGCGTCGTGGTTATCTCTTCGCACGCGATGTGTCATGCGTTCGCCTCTTCGGCTCGTCGTGATCGCCGTTGTCTCATCGGTTTGAGGGAAGCATGAGACCCATCAGGTCGTGAGCCTCATCAGGTCGTCGAAGGCATTAGCGGGCTGGGTTTGCCCATGCCCTGGGGAGAGGGATCGCAGCTGTTGGTATGCGTTTGTCGCGTGTTGTCGGGCTCAGCGAAAGCGAAGTCTATAGGGAAGTTTAAAGTCGTGTCGAAAGGACCAGCCAGCTGGATGCGAGAAGGGACCGCCTCGCTTCTAAACGGGCTGCCATTGCATTGTCCGTCCGAACCTGCAACATGAGTTGCAGCTTACGATACGGACTGTGCTTCCAACGGATGGGGCGACGGGGGCGGTGGTTTGCGGGGTTGGGTGTATCGCCTTCTTTGGTCCCCTTGTTTCTGTCCTTCCGACTCTCCGTCGCGGCGTCGTAGGCCGCCCATTTGGTCGAACGTTTGCAGCACCTCACTGAGGGAAATTGTGTACAGGGGAGGGGCGGAAGCGCGCGTGCGAACAACACAGGTAGTGGGTAGGTGTTTTACTCAGCATGAGCGCGTGTCATCAAGTGTGTCAGGTAGCTACACCACGTCGCCCAAAAGCCGCGAATGGCGTGCAGCCCTGAACCGGGAACACGTTCCGGGTTCGCATGGTGGCATGCATTATGACCGCAGCACCAGCCGTCGTGCTTCTTCCAAGCCTGATGCAACGCGAGGAAGACAGCTCGTATACGAAAAGGTGGTGAGAAGAAAGCAGTTGAGCGAGGGCTCTTGACCCACCAAGGCAAAACTCTGCCCGGTGAATCGGGTTAGCTGGTCGGATCTACAGACTATAGAGGTAACGGAAACTGAGAGAGAGAGAGAGAGACCATGTGCAGGGACCATCTCTCCGAGGAGTATCCGGTCGCCCCACTACTATCCCGTACTACTACGGCGGGCGCAAGTCGTTGCGCCGTGGGCGCGGAGCGAGCCGTGGCCCTGTCAAAAGATGATTGTTGCACCGATGGTGGCGCAGCCGGGGGCGTTCTGACTGGCGGACGAGCTGATATGGCGACCGGGAACAGAAGCATGCAGAGGCCAAGACATAGCCCGAAACGAGCCTGGTCATACTGAGAGCCACTTCATCGCGATCCGACGGTTGGTCTTACTCCGCAGCTCGGTAGGAAACGGAAATCTATACAGCAACAGACAATTTCTGCCCGCCGTCTCAGTGGTCAATACAAGGATGTGGCCTGAAGCAGATGTCGACAGCCATTGCATTGTCATTCGACGGTGGGATACTCCGCGGTCAGTGGCCAGTACAGGGATGTGGCCCGAAGCAAGCCTAGCCAGATTGAGACCCGTTTATTCGCCACGCGAACTTTGGACCTAAGCCGGACTAGGTAAACCGGGTCAGTTTGATAGCAACCGAACATCTCAGCCCGTCAGCTCGGTGGTCAATACAACCTTTCCCACTTTGCAGACATATTTACTGTAGTGGCTGATACGTATTTCACAGCACGTGGCCTGAGTAAGGGCGGTGCGTGTCGGCGCGCGCTACTCTGTAGTCTGATGTCATTTTTACGCTGACTGCCTGGGAGTGTGTGTGCGGGTGTGTGTACACTGTAACTAGTTTTAGGGCCAGCCAGGGTCATTTTTGTAGCGTTTGTTGGTTGACTGACGATGGAAGCGCCTTGCCCCGTTCAAGGGCGTAAATACTCTTCCAGAACGTCAGGCAGAGTGACCAGCTAAGGGCCTCAGGGATCGAAGATAGCTCCCGTTCTGCGGGAACGTGCTTTCAACGGTGTGGCTTACCTTTTCGTATCGGTCGTGTTGTTCCGGAAATGCTCCTCTTGCGGGTAGCTCTGTCCCAGAAGACAAACGAGGCAGCGAACCTCGCCAGCCGTCTCGACGCCTTGAAGAAGCTGAGAGAGCATGTCTCAAAGCCCTTGCTCACAACACCGCCAACCTGAAAGAAATGTGAACACGGGTTAAAACGGGTTTTTGCCTAGAGGCTTTTCGTGTTTGATCTATCTTTGTGTGTATGCTTTCAGTCCTCTTCTTAACCATGGTTAAGTGCGCAAATGGTGTCAGCCGAACTGGTAAAGCTTCGGCGCCGCCCACGTACGGAAACATTGAAGACGTCTGTGATGGAACGCCGACAGATCCGATGGTGCTCCAAGCCCCTTGAAGATTTGCAGTTCGGCTACGGAGGAACAGTCTATACGAGTCCGAATGGACCGGCGGGCGTAACGCACTGAGGAGCCTTGTTGTTCCGAGGGTTTGAGCCTTGTGGCCGGTTCCTACAGTTATCTCCTGGTTCGGCTCCACCCGAAAGGGTGGGGTTGGTTCAGGAGAAATGGCATGGTTGTCGTGTGGGCTTGTGTCCTTGCTGGAATCCTTCCTTCTGTCTTCTCTATTTCCCTCAGTGTGTTCCTTCGCGTGGGTGGCAGTAGTAGTAGTAGTATGTGTCATCCTAATCCGGGAAAAAGTCAGGGAGAAGAACGGAGCAATCTTTACAAACAAACGAGTGACATAAGGTGGCCGCTTGAGCGGCGCCAATCCGAGCGCACACAGCAGCAGTGACGCGTCGGCAGTATTTGCACTTCAGGATGGGGCTGCTGTCCTGAGCGTCGACGGCTAGCGAGTGTCGGCAGAGGGTGCAGCCGTGGGTGGCAAAAATACTCGAGGGGCTGCCTTGTGCTTACTTCGAAGGAGGCTAGAGGGGGAGAAACAATACAACTACAAAATGGGTCTTTTTTGTTGAACGCTTACGCCCGCCACTGAACCCAGATTCACCTGTTTTTCGTGTGGGCTACAGCACATTTACCTCCTTTGATCTTTTGCAGCTGGCAGCCTCCTCAAGTATTTCCTACAAAGCAGGTCAGTGGCTTATATATGGGTCCGGTGCTCGGACCAAGTCCGAGCAACCAAAAAAAAAAAAGAAAGCACAGAATGATGCAACGGCTGAGGGCCCAGCCCAGTAGTAGTGCTACATTACAGTCACAAGAGCAGTACACAGCACCGGTTACTGCACCGTTGGATCATCGTTGAAGCAACGTGCAGCCTCAATTTTGGAACCTGTGACTGGCCCAATAGCTTGAAAAAAATTTCCGCGCCTGCGGCGCTGATATTTTTGGCTTGTGTATTGTTTCATGACGTGTTGCCAAGAAAGCGAAGACCGTGGCTGTCCGCCCTGCTGTTGCAGATTACTGCCAAGCGTTCTGAATGATCCCGGCACACTGTCGCCTTCTTCGCATGGCTCTTTTGCTTCCGAAGGACAGTCTCTGTGGACAGTAGTGACAACCACAAAGAGGTGCACCCTGTCGGATACATAAACGTGCGCCGCAACTGGGATTTTTAGTATCTCCGAGCAACTTATGGACAGTTACGTGGGAGGAATCTTTATATATAAGGCCCTGAAGCAGGTGCTTATACAAAAAAAAAAAGGCAAAATCCCCGTTTTGGCTCGCAGAATGCAGAGAATTCACGTTGTTCTGTGTTTTCGTCGCTTCAATGCTACCGTAGCTACGTCTCACCGCGGTGAGTTGGTAAAACAGGAACTCTGCGTTTGCTTATTTGAAATTCTCACGGCCCCGGCCAGAGCTATAGGTGTTGGGATATTGGTAGATCATACTAGACGCAAAAGCAGACGGGCCCGGTCAGTTTTGCGTTGTGAACAAAGTGTCCTGGTTAAACTGCTGTCAATAGTGTGTTTCAGAAGTGGGCAGTCTTTGTGCACAAATGAGTCGCAGCACCAAGACGGGAATCGGAGGGACTCTTGAGGGGAAGTGAGGGTGAGTGGGGCAGTGCACAACAACAAAGGAGATGTACAAACAAAAATTAATGAAATCGGAGACGCGAAATATAGGAGGAGCGCGTTGGTTGGTAAATGCGGTTTGGGTTGACGCGCCCCCCCCCCAGCAACCACCAGCAGCAGCAGCAGCGACGTCGGAACGAACGTTACCGAGCGGTCGCCAACTCCAGCGCAAACACCAGTATGTGACAACAGCAGCAGTGACGTCGGCAGCAAGCAAAAAAGAAGCTCGAGGCCGGTGCTAATCTTTTCGACTACAAAGTGTGTCTTTTATTGCGTTGTTTTCATGAATGGACCAATGAGATTCCTTCTGTCCCTACCTACTATCTGGCGAAACAGCAGTCAAGGGAACGGACTTGAAACTGTCAGCAGGGAACGAAGACCCTGTTGAGTTTGACTCTAGTCTGATTTTGCGCAGTGACACGAGAGGTGTAGAATAGGTGGGAGGCCGCAACAATGAAACACCACTACTCTTGTTGTCGCTTTCCTTATCCAATGATGGGAAGACGGCAGCTGCTCCCTTGTAGGGTTAGGGTCTTCTTGTTGAACGTTTTCACCTGACCCCAGATTTTACCCTTGCTACACTACGGGTTTGTGTGGGTATCGTGTGGGTTGCAGTAATTCTCCTTTTTTTTGAGATTTCGCAACGGGCGGCCTCCTCGACGCATTTCCTACAAAGCAGGTGCGGATTTCGGGGGCGGGAGGCTACAGCCCGAAGGCGGCCCACTTTCTCTCGTTTTCAGGACATTCGCACTCTTGCTCGTCGCGTGACGTGACGAAGGTGGTGACCAAGACGCCAACCTGTGTTGGGTTGTTTTCGCAGTGTGAACAGGGATTATCCCTTATCCTTTCGACGGAACGGCATACCATGCAGGGTCATGTTTTGACCCTGTATGATACGAACAGTCGGAGGGGTGAGGTAAAAAGCCCCCGAGACGAATATACGATTCGATGTTTCGAGACTGGAGGTCCTATGAACATGCAATGTGAATAGCCTCTATTCGAGCCAAACCCGGCTTTTGTCTATGAAAAAGTGTATTGTTTTTGGACTAGATAATGGTGCCCTTCAGGCCGGTCGGCCCGGGTTCGAACCCCGTCCCTCACACTTTTCCGGTCGAAGATTGTTTTCGAGGTTTGTTGGGATTCGGGTCTAATGCGCCCGAAGATTGCGTTTTTTGCGGAGTTTCTCTGGTACAAGGGAAAGCCTGCGACACGGGAGCGGTACTGCAGAGCCACGGGCCTACGGGTCAAGTGGCTACCGATTTCCCAAACTAAAGCATCAAGGCTTGGCGCACCTTGGGGCTTGGCTCGCGCTGAACACAAGCTCGTCGAGACGGTCAGCCGCAGGGCAGAGCGGACGGGGTTGTGGCACTGTGCTGCCCCCGACTCAAGCTTTGCAAGCTGTGGTTGACCGTCACGTCCCTGGACCAGGAACGGCCTTTTTCTTTTTCATCTTCTTTTCTTCTGCGGAGTTTCTCAGTATCTCGCGGGTTTGCGGTATTTGGGTCACCCCGGAGTTGGGGGGGGGGGTCCGGGGGGGTCTCCCCGGGTATTGGCGCCGAACTTGCCATCACAGGCCAAACTTGCTACACGCCGAACTCAGCATCACCAGAACCCGAACTTTGCTTCACCAGAACTCCGAATCAGCTGCGCCCGAACTCAGCTGCGCCCGAACTTTGCTTCACCAGAACTTTGCATCATCTCACCAGAGCTGAGCAGCGCGCTGAGCAGTGAGCTTCGTGCGAATGCTTCGCCCGAACTCAGCTGCGCCCAAACTTTGCTTCACCAGAACTTAGCTTCGCCCGAACTTTACTGTTTCCCGAACTTTAACTGCTGCCTCCAGTCTCGCCCCGCGCCGGCCTTTAGCCGAGCGCACGTACTTTCTCGGGTAAGCTTGGTGCCGATTCCAACGGCGAAACCTGGCCGCACAATGCTGAGGCTATTGGTACCCACTGTCCATTGTACATTCTGAGTACTCTGGCAGAAATGCATACGAGCCCCATCCAAAGCCAACGGCCCGAAGGTCCGTGTTGGTACTCCTCAAGTGAGGGGGTGGATATTCGATGTTTTATCGCGGAAGCAACGGGAGACCGTAAGCTTAGTGCCGATTAACCTGGCCGCATAATGCTCTGGTTTGATAGGTACTCACTCTGTGCACTCTGAGAAACCCGGCGGGAAATGCATACGAGACCCATCCAGAGCCACTCCCTGGCAGGCAGGCCGAACGGGTGAGACAGCTTCCGCGCTTCGGTGGTTCGCTCGAGCAGGTGCGAGGAATCCGGAGCTTTGCGCGCTGCCTTCTCCGCGCACCGCAATCCGACGCTGAGGATTGCGAGCGACGCGACGCACAGCAATAGCTCCGCGGAGGCCGGTGTGACCAGCGCGGAATCGACCGAGGGGGCGAGCTGTTGTGTAGAGTTGTAATTCGCTTGAGAATCCGGGATTTTAGAGTCTCCGGTTGATCTTCGTCGAATGGGTTCTTTTAAAGCTAAATACGTACTGGGTGGGTTTGGGGGGGGTCGTTGTAGAATGGTTTTAGCTTGAAAGGTATTGGAAAGGTTGAAAAAGGTTTTGGGGGTCACCGTCGGTTTGTGTTTCTATTTTTTTTTTTTTTTTTTTCTGTTTTTATTTTTTTGGGCTAATTATTTTTTTCGAGGGTTCGCGTAACCCTTCTTTTCCGGAAGATAACGTTATATTTTATTTTCTCTCTGGCGCTCTTTTTCTCTCTATCTCTCTCTTTGGCTAGCAAAGCGACTATTGCGACCGACACCACGACCACACCGCAATGAATGTGATCAAGGGCCCCCCACGTTCTACATGTTGAGCATTGAGTTCTTTAAGGTGCAAGTGCCATCAAGGCAGGCGAGCACTGTTCACGGGCTAGCGTTACTTTATGACGTCGTCCGTCGGGAGAGTCAAGTCAGGTTCGTTTTTAGAGTTAAAGTTCGCTTGAAATTCCGGGGTTTCTAGTACTAACAATCTTGCGGGTTGCCCTTCAATGTATTGCGCAGGCTAAAAAAACGTAGGCAGTGTGTGTTTTGGTGGTTGATCAGAATTCCTTACCTGGGGTAAATACAAGTGGGAAAAACGATCAACCGGCACGCACAAACAAAACGAAGCGCCTGTCTTTTTTTAGAGGTATAGTTCGCTTGAGAATCCGGGATTTTAGAGTCTCCGGGTGACCTTCGTCGAATGGGTTCTTTTAAAGCTAAATAAGTACTGGGTGGGTTTGGGGGGGCATGCATGGCTTCTTTCGTGTACACGTTACTTGCTCGCTTTGGCAAGTCAGGTTCGTTTTTAGTACTAACAATCTTGCGGGTTGCCCTTCAGAGTATTGTGCAGGCTAAAAAGACGTAGGCGTGTTTGGTGGTTGATCAGAATTCCTCGCCTGAATATACACAGGGTAAATTCAAGCGGGAAAAGCGATCAACCGGCACGCACAAACAAAACGAAGCGCCTGTCTTTTTTAGAGTTAAAGTTCGCTTGAAATTCCGGAGGTTTAGGGTCTCCGCGGGACCGTTGTTAAATGGGGTTTCTTAGAGCAGAGAAAGGGCTGTATGATGAGTGCGGGTTGTTTCTTTGGTGTACACTTTCGCTATGGGGTAATAATGGTTAGCCATGTCCGGGACTGCTTGTGATCGACACCAAGGACATTCCTTCGAGGGGTGTGTGGGCCTTTGAAGCGTGGATGATGCCTCTCGCGCTGCTCCCCTTGAGGTTCCTGGCTCATGCCAAGGCGCCGCCGCCCGGGTTAAGGGGTTGCGACATCAGGCGTGGGCCAGGGCCAGGGAGGCTGTTCGGAGGGGTCACTACCCACCGTTCGCGGGCTTCGTTACTTCACTGCCCGGCTCTCCCCGGTCTTCGTCATCCCGGGGGAGGGTTCCCCGGCCATCCCCCCCCCCCCCCGCGTGGGGAATGGACTGATGCTGTGCCGCGGGTCCTTCCGTGCGTTCTCGCGACGTCGCCGCTGTCGATGTCGCTGCCGCTGTTGTCATTCCTTCGCGGGGTGTAGTCTTGGGGGTTCTTTGTGTTTCCGGCGATGTTCTCAGTCAGTTGCCTGTGACGGCGTTCATTGGGTTGTTTGTCAGGTACTAGTTTGCTTACAATAGCTGCCGATCTGCTGCTCAAAGCAGGGCGATGGCGGAAGCGCGGGAGCTGCAGGCTGGTGCGTGGGAGGCTGCTCATGATGCATGGAATGTGCGAATTGCTGATGGACAAGGGGAGCTGCGGGGTTGGGAGGTGCCGGTAGGAAATGCTCGAGGAGGCCGCCAGTTTCAAAACCTCGGGAATCAAACGGGGTCTAAAGGATTCTACCCTGCGTCAAGGTTCCAGGTGCGGACTTCTGATATATCAACCACCAAAACTTCGTCTTTCTAGCCTGCACAGTACATTTGAAGGGCGCAGTTTTGGTGGTTGATCCGAATGTCTTACCTGAAAATGACACGGGGCAAATACAAGTGGAAACAATCAACTGGCACGCACACAACAAAACGAACACATGGCGGCACACACCCCACAAGTTGCTATAGTTGATATAGTTGACACTTGAAAAGATGAGCACCTTGAGAGCCGTGCACCAGCGAAAAACGCCGAAGGCGGTGAGGGCAACGTGCAGAAGCAGACCAGGAGCCAGCCACTTGGAAAGGATCCCTGCCTCCGACTTCGTGAGGCCGTCAGGAAGCTCTGCGCATGACGCCAGCGCGCCCGCAGTGTAGGCGGTGACCGCGATGTGGAAGCCGGCCATGAACAGAACAGCAAGCGGACATTTTTCGACGGCGATCACCTGTGAAGGGGTGTAGTGTGGTGGTAAGAATTATTTGTTCAATCTTGGTTTATCAGCACCGTCTCGCATGCATCAAGTCTTCTTCGAAGAAGATGTTACGTGGGAATGAATAGAACTTCGGGGAATGAAGGGAGTCAAAAACGGGTTTTGTTCCCGCACCCTAGGGGTTTCAGAGAGAACACTAACAACAAAAGGAGAAAAACACAACGAGGAATAAATCACCCCCCTCCCATAGCAAGCTGCACAGCGGGCGGCTTGCGTAGCACTTCGGGGTTCCGTTCGGCCAAAAGCAGGACCGACCCCCCCCGTTCGTGAGAAAAAGCGAAAATACTCGAGGGGCTGCCTTGTGCTTACTTCGAAGGAGGCTAGAGGGGGAGAAACAATACAACTACAAAATGGGTCTTTTTTGTTGAACGCTTACGCCCGCCACTAAACCCAGATTCACCTGTGTTTCGTGTGGGCTACAGCACATTTACCTCCTTTGATCTTTTGCAGCTGGCAGCCTCCTCAAGTATTTCCTACAAAGCAGGTGCTTATACAAAAAATAAAACCACCTTCTTTTTTCCATCTATCTTTGTCAAGGGCTGCAACTCAACTATTCTTTCCTGTCGAACGACACATCCTACTACTCGTTGCCGTTGCTGCATAACAAGTTCAAACTACTACTACTGTCAAGATCCTGTGGTCCGGTTCGTGCTTCGAGCACTTTTTTGAAGACAGCCCGCACGGCGGTGAACCCCAGCCTGCACCACAGAAAAGGAACACGCCACCAAAATGCAAGGCTACCCGTCGAACCCGTACGCCAGCTCGGGCTACCCGGGGGGCTCGTCGAATCCGTATGCGGCAAACCAAGGCGACAACCCCTACGCCAACACAGGGGCACCAGGGCCGCCCGGTTTCGCCCCTCCAGGCAGCGACCCGTACAGCCTGAGCCGAGAAGACATCTCGCAGTGTAGGTTCTCCCGACTCCCCAATTCGTGGTTAGCACAAACTCATGAGTCAACTATTCCCTGCAGTATTGGCATACTTTCAAGAAAGAATTAATAAGTGCGTGTTACTGTTCTTCCTCTACATGTGCGAGCCGCCTGCAGGAGAAGCCAGACGGGCGTATGTTTACGGCAGGGTGGCAAGGACCTAGTTGGGCACGAGCCCGAGAACTGACCTGGCAGATGAAGGGGTGGCACTTGTGGCAACGGAGCCACGTGTTGCACGCTGTCATTCCTGCCGGGGAGAAATCTTGGTAAACGCCGGGGAGAAATCTTGGTAAACCTGTTGGAACAAGCCGTGCGGGAAAAAATGAGACCATGGCGACCCTCAGTGGCCACTGAGGGTGGCTTTCTGGAGGGAGAGCCGCTGGGGTCCGCTGGGGTCCGCAGGTAGTGGCTTGAAGCATCGCATCCAGCACGGAGGCCGAGCTCTGCGCAATGCTGGTACTTGTGCGACAGCGCTGCGTCCCTCCTAAAATGGAAGAATGGCGGTGCCACAGCCAGGCGGCGATCAAACGTGCGCAGTGGAACACAGATGACGACGTGGTGGTCCGGATTGTGTGCTGGCGAGTACGTCGATCGGACTGACGGACAGCATCGGAGGCCCTGTTGAACAGTCACCCTCTCGTAGACGTAGAGCTGGTTTACCTGGAAGTCGAGATCTGCGTGCACGAGCGGGAGGCGTTCCTGCAGCTTGACACCCCCAGCAAGGTTCGTGAAAAGGGCCGTCCAACCGAGAGCGTGGTGCTGAAGAAGATCCGTAGTTGCATTCCTCATGACCAGAGGGGCGACTCTCACAGGCTGGTACGCGCCGGTACCCGAGGAGGCCGGTACTGAGAGGCCGATACCTTGAGTACCGAGGAGACGGGTAGCCCTGGAGTACCGAGGAGGCCGGTACCTGGAGTACCGAGGAAAGCAGTATCTAGAGTACGGAGGAGACCGGTAGCCCTGGAGTACCGAGGAGGCCGGTATCTAGAATCGAGGAGACCGGTAGCCCTGGAGTACTGAGGAGGCCGGTACCCCTTTGTATGTATGTTTATGTTATAGAAAGAGTGGCGTTGACACTCTTTGAGATGAAGACCCTCCTCGTTCGGCCGTGGATGTGGTATGATTGGTCGTGGATGTGGTTGAAGACGTCGGTGAGGTCGCTGTGCTGGCGCTGAGGTTCTGGTGAGGTTCGTACCTCCAGGTGGTCACCTTCGGCACGTCACGACAGCTGGATGTCTTCCATGACAACAGCACCGCCGAGAGCCGCCACAGGAAGCTCGCGTCCCCCCACCCCGCGGAGAACCGCCTCATCGTTGAGATGCAGGAGCGATTATGCGATGTGGACGTGGCCACTCATCTCGTTCCGAGCGAGAACATGACACCAGAGACTGAGAGATGATTGAGGGGGGGGAGGGGGCGGCTCCCCCGACGCACGCCGCGTCCTCCTCCAAACCCTCACTGTCGTTTCTCTCCACTCTCTCTCTCTCTCTCTCTCTCTCTCTCTCCGCATGTGATACGAAGAAGCTAGGTTCGTCACGGCAGCCATCCCAGTGAGATCCACAACGTACGTAGGGCTGACGGTCCGGGTGAGGATGAAGAGAGCTATCGGCCGCTGGTAGACTACGTTAGCGACCTGGAATGACGTGAGGTCACCCCACCCTTCGGAAGTTCCGACCAAAGTCAAAACCCTCTTCCATTGGGTCCAGGTGCGGTGGGGGAGGATTTCGTTGGTGAAGAAATCAGGGTTGCGTTTGGCGAATTCAAGGACGTCCGCCCGAACAACGCGGTCCGAATGGAGAACACGCACGCTGGTGGTGAACGTGCTAAACCGGAAGACCGAAAAGGGAAGCGGGAGTGACTAGTTCCCGAGCTCGAGGGGCACCGACCGTTTCCCCTTTTCGTTTTTTTCGGCCATTTATCGGTCAATCAAGTGCCTACACCTTGGCGGTCACATGTGTTAAAGGGGACGATTTTGGAGCAAATCCATGCACCACATCGTAGAAAACTGTCACACAACCCAGTATGAACGTCTGTGAAGGCTTGCGAAAAGAGCTGAACCAGTGTGAAACGATGTGAAAAAACGTGAAAAAGCGCCCTTCTGGAGTCACGTAGCGAAAAGCTGGCGTAGTGTGGTACTCATTTGCATGCAAATGACACCCCACTAACGCAACAAGACGACGAAAAAGCGTGAAAAAGCGTGAAAGAGAACGAAATCTTGGGAATTTCTGGGAAGTTTTGTGGAAAAGTGTGCTCATCCAATGTAGCCGGCCACCCCATGCCTACGTCTTTTTAGCCTGCACAATACATTGAAGGGCAACCCACAAAATTGTTAGTACTAAAATACTCGAGGGACTGTCTTGTGCTCATTTCGAAGGAGGCTAGAGGGGGGAAAATCTTAGTTTCGTGTTCAGGCGCTACTTGCCTCTAAGTGTTTGATGCTAGCATCAAGTCTTCTTCGCGGAATGCAGAGTCTTTTTTCTTCTTTTTTTCTTTTTTTCCGTTTTCTGTTTTTTCTGTTCTTTCTTTCGTTGTCGCCAATTTCTTTTTTCTCCGTTTACTTCTAATTTTAACTTTAATTTTCTTTACCATGGTATTTTTGGACTTTCTGGTGCCGTAGAGTAGTTCTTCTTTCTCTATGCCGCCCACGTCGATGTTCGTTTAGCAGCGGCTGCCGAATCATGCCGTGGCACCGTCCTTTTGTGCGTCTGCCTTGCTGAAGAAGTGTGGGAAAGGAGTCCAGGACTCCGTGGTTTGAAACCATGTGCTATGGCTTCACTTCCTCCTCCCTTCGTCCGTTTTTCTTTAAAAAAAGGGGGTTTACAAATTGGGTTGTGGCTCGTAACCAACCGCCACGGGGCACTACTTCCACCAGGTGAAAGTGTTTACGCTTTCTCGAGAGAGATGACGTAGCCATTGGTTGTGAATCTCCTGGCACATTCCTCCCATGAGAGTACGGATACTTGCTGGTCGTCGTAGCATACCCATTCATCGTCTTCCTTTAACACGGTATAGTAATGACCTGCCGTTGCTCTTCCGGTGTGGATAATGAAGCCTTTTACCGTGTAGGAGTCTTCACCGATCAGTATGGTTTGTCGGATCGGGGTGCGGGCTGGTATTTTTATTTCTTCGCGTGTTTTTTTCGATAGCTGTGCTCGTTGCAGTAGTACATCCATTTGCTTTGGAAATGTGTAATCTTCCTTCGTGGATCCAACGGTCTTTTTGTTACAGGTGCTACAGGGGAAGTCGTCCACTTTGGTTGCTCTCTTGTTTTGCACTTTCTTTATCAGATCCTCAACTGACTCGGTGTAGGGCTTCTCCCTGTTTTTGAGTTCAAGCATCAGGAACGGTTCTGACGCCGGCGATGCTCGTGAAGACTCTTTGCATATTGTGCACGTTGTCAAACGGGAGTATGTCACCGTAGCTTGGTCGTCGTCGTCGCCCGTCACGCAGGAGCGTATCCACGTCAGCAGTTCGTGCACGTCCCGATGCGCGGAGTCGTCTGCCGTCGTGTTGAACACGAGGCTCCGGAGTGTGGCCATTGTACCGTGGATGTTTTGGCCTGCGTCGAAATCCGTGAACAGCCTCTGCACCATCTGCTGGTTGGTGTCCAGGTGCGTTAGGTTTGCGAGTTGTAGTCGGAAGGACGTCCTTCGCGCCAGGAACTGCACGCTGGCGGCGAAGAAACATGAGTTGCGAATGTTCGTTATGCCGTTGCGTCCAGGTGGGTTTGTTGGTTTCGTCGCAGGGTGCGTAGTGCTGGTGGGTTCGGATTTGTGCGGCGACGTAGACTGCGGCGAGGTTCTCCCGGGTGGATGTTTCGGTGAGCCGTCGGGCGGTTGCGGCGTGCGGATGCTGATGTACGATTTTTCCTCGTTGGTCGGGCGACCTTCGTCATAGGCCTTTCCGACGAAGTGGTAAAACCGTGACAGCACTCGCGCATCTAATTCGTACTTTCCGTACGTTTGTGCCACGAACGTGTCGAACGTGCGCCGGAGTTCCCGTCCAGAGAATCCTCGGTTCCGAAGTCTGTAGTACACCTTCATGACCTCGACCTTCAGATCTGGCATGTTGTTGCAGATGCGCGCTGCTCGGATCAGTGCGCCTTTGAAGATCGAGGTTCCGGTGTTTCGTGGTACCGTGGATTCGACGTGGGTGTACTTTATCGGATTCCAGGGGAATTCCTCACCCTTGTCCAGGACAGACATCCGAATGAAGTCCGTCTTGTCATTCCTCTCCATCCGGATCCGCATCCCCAAAAAGACTACGTCGTCGACACCTTTCGACGTTTCACCATACTCCATGCCGTAGATATCTTCCGGCGGTGGTCGAACACCCCAGGTCAGGAAGTCGTCAATGAATCTGACGCTGTCGGCGTGATTCCTGGCCTCTTCTTGCAATCCTTTCGCGACCAGGCCGTCGATGTACTGCTTTTCGCACCAGTAGCAGTATAAGTTGGCGAGGTCTGGGCTTGCATTGCCGCCCATGGGGATTCCGGATACCTGCTGGTAGCATGTTCCACCGTTGGTGACGAAGGTGTTACCAACAATGAAGCTGACCAGTGCTCGAATCTCTTCGACATTGTAGGAGGTCGTGTTCGATTCGTCTGGTTTCCCAAATTCGAAGCGGTGTTTGGCGCGCTGGGCTTCTACGTTCGCTCCTTTTTCGGACTTCATGTACTCGAAAGCCTCTGCAACCGCAGACATAACATAGTCAACAATCTGCTTCTGCGGAATCTTCGTGTACATCTCTTTGAAGTCGAAGGTTCGTGGCGCTTTTTTGCGCAGTCGAGCGTAGTTCGTCTTTATGTGTACTGCTACGTCATCGACCGACTCCACGACGAAGAAACGACGTATCCCCGTTTGCAAAAACGTCGCTTCGTCCTTGCTTCGGAGCGTTGCTAGCACCAGCTTCAGCAAACCGGAGGCTTCTTGGTGTGCAGGGGTTGTGGATGCACGTGTCTTCATTCGTTTCTTGTCGCGGCCTTTTTCGTCTCGGTCCTTCTGTTCGTCTTTCTTCTCAACGTTTCCTTTCTCCGACACGCCGGCAATGTACCGCATCCGTGGTTCGGGTTTGTGGAGCTTCGGGATGCCGTAAAGGTACGGTAGGTTGTCGGTGTGTACGAACTTGTGTGACTTGTTGAAGTCACGGTGTCGTTCGAGCACGTCATCAATCGACTCGCCAACTTCCTGGTACGTTGAACTCTGTTGTAATTCGTCCCGTAAGAGCTCCTTGTATTTTTCCTTGCAGATAAACCCGAAGTCATGGGACGTCTTATCTACAGGGAGAAACACGAGGTGCTCCTGGAGCTTCTTCAGGGTGCGTAAGGCGTCTCGGAGTTGAGGTTCGTCGGTGTGCGCGTTGAGAGTT